>JASDQU010884680.1:10316-39078 GCA_032191745.1 Picea mariana
GACCTCTGAATNCTCAGAATACAATACTCGCCAACATACATAGCCGCAATACATTTCCCTCATAAAAGAGGGTTGCCTTCTAGGGCAAAAATCCCTAACATAATCTCTATTGTTAGATCTATGACCTTATAATGAACGGTCCAAATTTACAATGAAATTACAATATACTTTTACAAGGCAATTTTTGCTTTGGGGGATTCGCCCCGAAACCCCCGCTAGGGGCCCGCTTGCCCCCAGACCCCCCAGTCGGGGGGATATCCCCCCCGGACCCCACAGAGGGGGTACCCCCCCTATGCACTCCTCTTCATGGAAGAGTCTACATACCTTTGGGGTGTAAATACTTCATGGGGTATAAACACGGCTAAAAGTAAAAGACCTCTAAATCAGGAAGATAATCAAGCTCCAACCAACACCGAGCCCCTAGACATTGTCCATAGTCTCATGCAATAAAACATGTCGGTAGTTGCACCCTTTACAAAACTGTGTAGTGGAGCGCCCCTTTAAATGTTGTGGTTATATGGGATGGTAAAACCGTGCATTGGGGCTTAGCTCCATCCCCCTTCCGCCTCCATTTTACATTTAAAACACCTTCTATATAATAAAGGGGGTTTGTTTAAACAAGTCCCAATGTGGTTCAATGGTATCCACCTGTTCATAAGACTTTTCTCCTACCAAGAGGTCATGGGGTCGAATCCCATGAGCTCCAAAAATTTTGACCACCCATCAAATGATAGGGTGTCATGTGGCATCCCATGCCTAGGCCACGTGGCACTGTTTAATTTTCCCATGAATGAGCCACTTGTCAACAAGGGATTGGACCACTTTCATCTGCCTAGTCAACCTGTTGTTGTGCTACCACCTGTCTCAATGCTACATCAGCATGATGACGTCAACATTGACTTTTTGCCTGTTTAGGAAAATGAATAGAACATGATATCAGGAGCATGCGACATCTTTTTTATCTCGTTTAAGTTGTGTTCAGTTCGTATCGACGAGTCCTACACACATGTTCATTTTGAACCCATTCTGAGAACATTGATTTTTAGGCCTTTTCGAGCCCCATCAAGCTCCTGGATCCAAATCTAGATCACATCTCCCCACTAAAGAACATTTTTGTCCCAAAAAGGTTAATGACTAGTCAAAAAACTTGGGATAGGCCA
The DNA here is from genome assembly GCA_032191745.1 of Picea mariana. NCBI lineage: Eukaryota > Viridiplantae > Streptophyta > Pinopsida > Pinales > Pinaceae > Picea > Picea mariana. The sequence continues at coordinate 11,477 of JASDQU010884680.1, forward strand.
TGTGGCTTGTCCTCTATCTCTGAACTCTGTCATGTGCACCTGTCTCATCAAGATCAACTGTAACACAATCATGACAACTAACGGCATATTGTTAGCCATTTGAACACTGTCACATTTTACCGAAGCCACTATCATCCATGTAGACAACATTACTAATGATAGCATCAAAAACATGACTACAAATGAGTTGATATACTTGTAATATTTGCACAACATGAGCTTATCTTGAAGCAAACTGTGATTGATTTTCCATTCAACAATCATCTCGTGTTCTTGCTTAAGATCTATTACTTGACTTGAAACAATTATTGGTTTTTTTCTTGCTTGAACTACCTTATTTAATTGTTCCATAGTTTGAAGTGTTTTATTTTCCTTTACATGATGAGCATGAACCACATAATATTGACCTGCTTTGGTCAATTGATATTGATTCTTTGTCCTGTAGAAGATTGCTTTACGATCATATAAGTATGGACTACCTAAGACCATCCCACATTCACTTAATGGCACTACATCACTTGTTACCTATTCCACATACTTAGATGAAATTGTAAATTTGAATGTGCACCGCTTTGTTATGTGCATTTGATGATGTTTGCTTCTCCATTTAAATGTGTAGGTCTTATGATGCATATGTGTTTTTAACCCCAATTGCTTAACCAATTCTTCATAAATTAGGTTATATTGAGATCCACTATTGATTAATGTATCAAGCTTAGTGTGTCACATGATGACCCTTATATGAAACAAGTTACTTATACAATCAATTCCTTCACCAATTTTACCTATCATACCAACCAATGAGACCTTTAATTCATCACCTGAATCTGATCCCAAGTTTGTCGCTCGTGTTGTCGTTGCAACTGTTTTCTTCCCTTTCTTTCCCTTAAACCACTTTGGCCTCTTCTCGGGATGAAATTGCCAACATCTGTCCTCATCATGCCCCTCTTTCTTACAATGCTTGCAAGAGGGCCTCTCTTCCTTTCTCGTCACTGCATTTGCCTTTTTTCCATTCCACTTTCTCTTGTCCTATTTCCTTGAAGACTATTCCCCTGATACACCAGCACATGTTTTCCCTACTTCAATGTATGTCGCTTGAACAGAAACCTCATCAAGGTTAGTGGGTCCAAACATGAATACAGTGTTTCTAATATGTGCAGGTAAACCTCCTATATACTTCATAAGAGTTTCTTGGGTATGTAAAGTAATATCTAACATTAATGCCATCTTTTGAAATCCATCTGTGTATTCTTGCATTGTTTGTCCTTTTCTTAGTTTTAAAGATTTCCATTCAATTAATGATTTTTCTTTATAACCCAAAGGATAGAATTGTTTTCTAAGTTCATAAATGAAACTTTCCCATGATGGAAATACATTACCCACTTGTTGTGTTCCATTTTGCAATTTTCTTTGCCACCAGATGAGTGTTTTTCTTGCAAGTCATAATGATTCCAACTTGATTTGTGTGGCCTCATCCTTGATCTATTGCACACTGCAATAGACCTCCATCTGTCTGACCCAATTGTCAAGTTTCTCTACATTAACTTCACCATCATATATGGGCAATTCGAATTTAACATCAAGTTTTAATAATGGTATTTCATTCTTATGTTTATGAACATGTTTCTTTGCATTGGATTTATAACTTGAACTTGAAGAAGAAGGAGAACAAGGAGGTGATGATGGAGGTGAAGGAGTAATATGAGGAGGATCCTCTCCTTCTTCACTTTTTCCCTTTGAATATTCACCAAGAACTGGTCTCTTTCGTTCCAAGTAATCTTCATACAAAACTTTCATCATCTCCGACATAGCGAAGAAAGTTTTTTGAAACTCTTTCTCATCCTGAGAAAGTCCCTCTTCCGATGCCATATTCTCGTTGTGAGAAGTTCTCTTTCTCAATCCAATTAATGGATTCTCTGCAACAATATCTCCTTCACCATGAAGTATCTTTTCCCTAGTTAACATGCAAAACTCAAATCCAAATTTCAACTATCTCTGATACCACTTGATCCAAAAAGATCTTTTAACAACAATGGTTGAGTTTTTAAAGCATGTGTTGATTAACCAATTAGGAAGCTTAAGTAAAGAGTAATAAGATATGAGAAAATAGCACAGCCATATAAACATGTACAGAACTGAAATAAAGCAATAAACAATAGCAAACCATAACACCAATCTGATAACGGAGTTCGGCAATATCGCCTACATATCTAGGCATTTGTCTCAGTGGGTGAGGCTTTCTTATTTCTGTTCAAAGATCAATAAGTACATCATAGTAGTGCCAACATTTTGCAAACATGATCTGGTCTTTTTCTACCAGACCTTAAGAACCCAACAGAAGAAACGACATTCAAATTGGATGACCAGAGCTCCCAGAAATGGCCCGCAAAGGTGCACTCCTCAACAGCTTCCCTACATAAAAATGGCTTTGGCCTGGCAAATGTTCGGCATAAACCTACTCTGAATCTCTTCCCATGGCCTCAAGAAGGCCTAGTTTATATATATATATGAATTTGGTAACCATTGTAAATGTGTTGAACCTGCACAGAATAGATCTAGCTAGAAAATAATACACACAATTGCAGAGAGAATTGGAGAAAGAAGAAGAAGGAGAGAAAGAATGGAAGAATTCCCATTGACCCTTTCCACACTCAAAGAGTGAAAAATTTATAATAGATATAGGATACATGAGTAAATAATGAGCCATACTGGTGTTCTAGAGTGATCTGGACACACACCAGCAGTTACGGGAGTAAACTGCCACCTAGTCTAGTCTCTCAAGAAGTTACGGGAGTGAACTGCCACCTAGTTGAGTTAACTAATCAACTAGTCTTTAGTTAACTCATTGAACAGAGAGTAGTGAGGAGTTAACTCAGTAAATCAAGGGTAATGGGTCAGTTTGGTGATGATTCTAAAGCAAGTGTGCATTAGTTGGTGATGATCCCAATGTTGCATGGTGACAAAACCAATGCAGCATCTATACTCAACTCAACTAGTCAAACTGAAGTGTCAACTGAAAGAGAATATTCTTCAGGTGGAATATTCTCCCATAAAATATAGGATATTGAATAATGACTAATTATGACTAATAAAAAAGGAAATACCTTAGGAAAAATAAATCCTAGGTGTGTGTGAAGTAACTCCAACACCCCCCCCAAACATCACTATGGTGAAAATAAAGAATGGGTCCCGGCAACAAGGCCATGTTAGGTACCCAAATACAAAATATACACTGAAATAAAAGAGGAAAGAGGGAAAACCTCATGGTAAAAACCCCCCTCAAAATACAATGCATAAAAAAATAAAATGACAAGGAACAAAAAGCAGTTGCTAAGCAACCTTGTCCTTCACTCCAAGAAGACCTCGCAATTGTGCAAGTTTGTGCTCGTTGAATATTTTGTTGAATATGTAGATGCCTGCATGGATATAATGAAGTAGATGCATCGTTGATATGTCCACACATATCCACTTTATCTTCTTTTAATGAAAAATATTTAAAAAATGTTTGGATGAAATTTTGAAAATCGTGCGACCATTTCCAAAAAAATGCTGAAATTTTGTTGATTTTAAAATGATCATAACTTCACTTCCCAGACTCCGTTTCGGACGAATTATTTTTTGAAATTGGATATTTTTCCGAGAGGAATGCAAATATCCAATTTAGTTCTGAAAAAATTTCTCAGAAAATATCAGAATTGAGTCTGATGTGCGCGGCTCCCTTTTCGTCTCCTGAGATGCATGCATTGTGCATGGAAAAGTGTCTGCATGTGACTCATGAGATGCATGCCATATATCTTCCACATGAAATTTAGAAAACAAAACTGCAATGGAGTAGACATCATCTTCAATTAATGGAGTACAAATTTGTGCAAAAACTTTTGTAGAAGACTCTTCATGATAAGAGGTTTGATCTTCTGATGGCTTCTCTTCTGGCTCTATTTGTTCAACCTCCTGCATGAAATATTCACAATCTTCTTTATTCCCAAACAAAAACCTCCAATATGGTCCATAATTCATTTGGAGTGAAGTCTTGTGTGACATCACATATTTGGTGGAGAATTTCTGGAGAAAAATACAAGCAGATAAATCCTATGTCCATATCTTGTCTATTGAGAAAGTCATTTTTCTCATCAGCGGAATCAGGCCCTACTTCCATTGCCATGGTTATTTGGTATAAGCCTCTACTTCTGAGAAGAATTGGAATATTTGGCTTCCACTCCAAATAGTTATGAGGCGTGAGAAGTATTATCGATGAGTAAAACATAATTCCATCTTTTCTACGTTCTTCAATCTTCAGTACCTGCAAAAATAATTGGTGTATCTTTTGCTTAGTAGTCTATCAGCTCTAATACCATGTAAATTTGTTGAAACTTCATAGAATATATCTAGCTAGAAAATAATACACACATTTGCAGAGAGAATTGGAGAAAGAAGAAGAAGGAGAGAAAGAATGGAAGAATTCTCATTAACCGTTTCCACACTCAAAGAGAATAATTTACAATAGATATAGGATACATGAGTAACTAATGAGCCATACTGGTGGTCTAGAGTGATCTGGACACACACCAATAGTTACAGGAGTAAACTGCCACCTAGTCTAGTCTCTCGGGTAGTTACGGGAGTGAACTACCACCTAGTTGAGTTAATTACTCAACTAATCTTCAGTTAACTGACTGAACAGAGAGTAGTGAGGAGTTGACTCAGGAAATAAAGGGAAATGTGTCAATTTGGTGATGATCCCAAGGAAAGTGTACATTAGCTGGTGATGATCCCAATGTTGCATGGTGACAAAACCAATGCAGCATCTAAACTCAACTCAACTAGTCAAACTGAAGTGTCAACTGAAAGAGAATATTCTCCAGGTGGAATATTCTCCCCTAAAGTATAGGAGACTGGATAATGACTAATTATGCCTAATAAACAAGGAAAAACCTTAGGAAACAAAAATCCTAGGTGTGTGTGAAGTAACTACAACAACCATCTCCCAACTTCCTCCCAAAATCTGGCCTCAAAAAGGGTTCAATATCCCCCAATATTGGCCAAAATCCATCGAATCTGCCTATAAAATCAATAAAAATCCATAACCCAAAGTTAGCAAACCTAATTTATTCAAAAATATGGGCTAAGCCCCTTTTCCTGGACGTGTGCCCCTTATCTCAGGCACACATGGAAATTAAATGGTCAAGCGCTATCCCCTAAGGGCTACACGTTGGCCATTTTCCAATAAGTCTAGGTCACATGTTGCATTTTGATAAGACCGTGCCCTAAAGGTGCATGCCTGCATGGTGGTCACAGCCCCCGAAATATATGGAGGATAGGTGTTATTTCTTCTCACTCAAATACTTTGCGTCGAGCCCCTAGACACCACCCCTAGTCTCATGCAATAAAACCTATTAGTAGTTGCACCCTTTACGAGACTGTGTAGTGGAGCGCCCCCTTAAATGTAGTGGTTATATGAAATGGAAAACCTGTGGGTTGGGGATTAGCCCCAACCCCCTTCTGCCTCCATTTTACATTTAAAACACCTTATATATAATACAGGGGGTTTGTTTAAACAAGTCCCAGCGTGGCTCAATGGTATCCACCTCTCAATAAGACCTGTCTCCTACCAAGAGTTCATGGGGTCAAATCCCATCAGCTCCAAAAATTTTGACCAACCATCAAATGATAGGGTGCCACATGGCATCCCATGCCTGGGCCACTTGGCACTATTTAATTTGCCTGAGAATGAGACACTTGTCAACACGGTATTGGACCATTGTCATCTACCCAGTCAGCATGTTGTTGCACTGCCACATGTCTCAATGCTATGTCATCATGATGATGTCAGCATGACATAATGCTAACGTCGACATTGACTTTTTGCCTATTTAGGAAAATGAATAGAACGTGATATCAGTAGCATGCGACATCTGTTTGAGCTTGTTCAAGTTGTGTTGGGTTCGTATCAATGAGTCCTATGCACACGTCCGTTTTGAAGCCATTTTAAGAACATTCATTTTTAGGCCTTTCTAAGCCCCATCAAGCTCCTAGATCTGAATTCGGATCACACCTCCCCACTAAAGGACCTTTTGGTCCCCAAAAGGTTAATGACCAGTCAACAAGCTCGTGATAGGCCATCTGGCTTGTCCTCTATCTCTGAACTTTGTCATGTGCACCTATCTCATCAAGATCAATTGTAACACCATCATGACAACTGATGACATATTTTTAGCGTTCTAAACCCTGTCACATTTTACTGAAGCCACTGTCATCCATGTAGACAACATTACTAATGATAGAATCAAAAACATGACTGCAAATGAGTTGATATTCTTGTAATATTTGCACGACATGAGCTTATCTTGAAGCAAACTGTGATTGATTTTCCATTCAACAATCATCTCGTGTTCTTGCTTAATATCTATTACTTGACTTGAAACAATTATTGGTTTGTTGTTTTCTTGAAATGCCTTCTTTAATTGTTCCATACTTTGAAGTGTTTTATTTGCCTTTACATGATGAGCATGAACCACATAATCTTGACCTGCTTTGGTTAATTGATATTGACTCTTTGTCCTGTAGAAGATTGCTTTACGATCATATAAGTATGGACTACCTAAGACCATTCCACATTCACTTAATGGCACTACATCACATGTTACCTCGTCCACATACTTAGATGAAATTGAAAATTTGAATGTGCACTGCTTTGTTATGTGCATTTGATGATGTTTGTTTATCCATTTAAGTGTGTAGGGCTTATGATGCATGTGTGTTTTTAACCCCAATTGCTTAACCAATTCTTCATAAATTAGGTTATATTGAGATCCACTATCGATTAATGTATCAACCTTAGTGTGTTGCATGATGACCCTTATATGAAACAAGTTACTTCTACAATCAATTCCTTCACCAATTTTACATGTCGTACCAACCAATGAGACCTTTGACTCATCACTTGAATCCAATCCCAAGTCTATCGGTCATGTTGTTGTTGCAACTTTTTACCTCCCCTTCTTTTCCTTTAACCACTTTGGACTCTTCTCGGGATGAAATTGCCAACGTATGTCCTCATCATGCCCCTCTTTCTTGCAATGCTTGCAAGAGGGCCTCTCTTCTTTTCTTGTCATTGCATTTTCCTTTTTTCCATTCCACTTCCTGTTGTCCTCTTTCCTTGAAGACGATTCCCCTGATACACCAACACATGTTTTCCCTGCTTCAATGTATGTCGCTTGAACAGAAACCTCATCAAGGTTAGTGGGTCCAAACATGAATACAATGTTTCTAATGTGTGCAGGTAAACCTCTTATATACTTCATAATAGTTTATTGGGTATGTAAGGAATATCTAACATCAATGCCATTTTTCGAAAACCATTTGTGTATTCTTGCACTGTTTTTCATTTTCTTAGTTTTAAAGCTTGCCATTCAATTAATGCTTTTTCTTTATAACCCAAAGAATAGAATTGTTTTCTAATTGCAGAAATGAAACTTTGCCATGATAGAAATACATTACCCACTTGTTGGGTTATGTTTTGCAACTTGTTTTTCCACCAGATGAGTGTTGTGCCTGCAAGTCTTAATGATGCCAACTTGATTTGTGTGGCCTCATCCTTGATCTGTTGCACACTACAATCGACCTCCATCTATTTGACCCAATTGTCAAGTTTCACTGCATTAACTTCATCATCATATATGGGAATTCGAATTTCACATCAAGTTTTAATAATGGCATTTCATTCTTATGTTTATGAACATGTTTCTTTGCATTGGATTTAGAACTTGAACTTGAAAAAGAAGGAGGTGAAGGAGGAATATGAGAAGGATCCTCTACTTCTTCACTTTTTTCCTTTGAATATTCACCAAGAACTGGTCTCTTTCGTTCCAAGTAATCTTCATACAAAACTTTCATCATCTCCGACATGGAGAAGAATGTTTTTCGAAACTCTTTCTCATCCTAAGAAAGTCCCTCTTCTGATGCCATCTTCTCGCTATGAGAAGTTTTCTTTCTCAATCCAATTAATGGATTCTCTATAACAATCTCACCTTCACCACCAAGTAGCTTTTCCCTGGTTAACATGTAAAACTCAAATCCAAATGTCAACTAGCTCTGATACCACTTGATCCGAACAGATCTTTTAACGACAATGGTTGAGCTTTTAAAGCATCTGTTGATTAACCAATTAGGAATATCAAAGAAAGAGAAAGAAGATATGAGAAGATATCACAGCCATATAAACATGTACAAAACTGAAATGAAGCAATAAACAATAGCAAACCATAACACCAATGTTATAATGAAGTTCGTCAATCTCACCTACGTCTTCAGCCTTTGTCTCAATGGGTGACGCTTTCGTATTTTTGTTCAAAGATCAATAAGTACATCACAGAAGTGCCAAAGGGTTACAAATATGATATGTTCTTGTTCTACAAGATCTCAAGAACCCAAAAAAATAAATGACACTCAAATCGGATGACCGGAGCTCCAAGAAATAGCCCGCAAAGTTGCGCTCCTCAATAGCTTCCCTGCATTAAAATGGCTTTGGCTTAGCAAATGTTTAGCATAAACCTACTCTGAATATCCTCCCATGGCCTCAAGAAGGCTTGGTTTATATAGATATGAAGTTGGTAACCATCTCCCAACTTCCTCCCAATATCTGGCTTGAAAAAGGGCCCAATATCCCCCAACATTGGCCAAAATCCATCAAATCTGCCTATAAAATCAATAAAAATTCATAACCCAAAGTTAGAAAACCCACTTTATCCAAACATATGGGCTAATCCCCTTTTTATGGGCATAAGCCCCCTATCTCAGGGTCACATGGCAATTAAATGGCCAAGCGCCAACCCCTAAGGGCTGCGCGCTGGCCCTTTTCCAGTAAGTCTAAGTCACATGTTGCATTTTGATAAGATCATGCCCTAAAGGTGCGCACTTGGGTGGTCGTCACAGCCCCCGAAATATATGGTGGAAAGGTGCTTTTACTTCGCTCTCAAATCCTTTGCGCTGAGCCCCTAGACACTGCCCCTAGTCTAATGCAATAAAACTCGTTGGTAGTTGTGCCCTTTATGAAACTATGTAGTGGAGCGCCCCCTTAAATGTTGTGGTTATATGGGATGGTAAACTCGTGGGCTAGGGCTTATCCCTAGTCCCCTTCCGCCTTCATTTTACATTTAAAATACATTTTATATAATAAAGGAGGTTTGTTTAAACAAGTCCTAATGTACCTCAATGGTATTCGCCTGTCCATAAGACTTGTCTCCTACCAAGAGGTCATGGCGTCGAATCCCATGAGCTCCATAAATTTTGACCAACAATCAAATGATAGGGTGCCACATGGCACTGTTTAATTTGCCAAAGAATGAGCCACTTGTCAACACGGGATTGGACCACTGTCAGCTTCCCATTCATCTTTTTGTTGCACTACCACGTGTCTCAATGCTACGTCATCATGATGACATCATGCTGACATCGGCATTCATTTTTTGCCTGTTGACTTTCTGCCTATTTGGGAAAATGAATAGAACGCGATATCATAAGCATACAATGTTTGTTTGAGCCCATTCAAGTTGCATTGTGTTCGTATCGATGAGGTCTATGCACACGCCCATTTTGAAGCCATTATGAGAACATTTCATTTTAGGCCTTTCTAAGCCCCATCAAGCTCCTGGATCTGAATCTGGATCAATGGGGATCCTACCAATATACAGTCATGCCCTTTAGATTCAATAATGCACCAGCTATCATTTCAAGGGTGGTCATAGCTGCTTTTAAGGAGTTCATATATCAGTTTTTCTAAGTATATCTAGATGATTGGATTGTCTTTAGTCTTTTGAAAGATCATGTAGACGTCCTAAGACTAATGTTAGAAAGATGCAAGCAATGTCAGATATCATTAAACATCAAGAAATTCATTGTTGGCACACCTTTTGGGATATTTTTGGGACATATAGTGTGCAAACATGGTTTACTGGTTGACCCTACTAAAATTGTTTTCATTGTGAACTTACCACCACCAAAGTCAGTGCGCCAGTTAAGAGCCACACTAGGACATACATGATACTACAAGAAGTTTATAAAGGGGTATGCACAGATTATTGCACCGATGGAAAAGTTGTTGAAGAAGGACACCAGATTTCAGTGGAATGAGGATTGTCAGCAGGGATTAGATACCTTGAAGGAGAAGATGGTGACGACACCTGTACTAGTGTTTCCATATTGGGAAAAGACATTTCATGTGCATGTAGATGCATCTGCAAGCATTGGGAGAAATTTTGGTGCATCCAGGAGCAGGGGACTTCAATCATCCTATAGCCTTTGCAAGCAGGAAGTTATCAGAATTTGAGCATAATTACAACACCATAGAAAGAGAAGGTTATCCATGGTATATGCACTTCATAAATTCATACATTATTTATTGGGAAAGCATTTTAAAATGTACACAGATCATTATGCCCTCAAATATCTAGTCAACAAGCTAGTGTTGAGGGGGAGGATCTGTATATGGTTGTTATTATTCCAGAAATTTGATTTTGAAGTAATAGTCAAACCAGGGAAGATGAATCCACGACATGGTCACTTGTCAAGGGTAACTAATGGAGAAGAACCTACTAACTTGGAAGACAACTTCCTCGATGCACAGTTATTTTCATTACAGGTAGTTGATTTATACTTCGATGATATCATTGAATTCTTAAGTACATGAGTTGCACCAAAGGATTTTAGTACTGCGCAGAAGAAAAATCTGGTAGTCAGAGATGCAGACTATCAATTCATTGCAGGTCATTTATACAATATGGGCACAGAAAACACCTTGAGAAGGTGTGTATTGGAACATGAATGGCCCAAGGTTTTAGCAGAAGCTCATGAAGGAGTAGTTGGAGGACACTATGCAGGTAAAGCTATCGCACATAAGGTATTGCGTGTGGGTTTATGGTGGCCAACATTTCATAAAGATTCCAAAGAATATTTCTAGAACATTGATGTATGTCAAAGGGTTGGAAAACCCACCATGAGGGATGAGATTCCCCTAAGACCACAAGTAACTCTTCAGGTATTTTACAAATGGAAAATATATTTTGTTGTACCTATTAATCCACCAACGAGAAAGTCAAGCGCTAGATATATCATTACTACAACAGAATAATTACCCAGATGGGCAGGAGTGGTACCAGTCAAGGATTGTTTCATAGAGACAACAACACACTTCTTATTTGAGCAGGTGATCACAAGATTTGGATATTCCAGGATTTTGATTAGTGACCAAGGAACCCATTTTATTAATAGTACCATCAAGGCTATGATTGAAGAGTTTGAAGTCTATCACCAAAAGAGTACACCATATCATCCTTAGGAAAATGGGACAATAGAATCTTTCAACAAGATTTTGGAGAATTCCTTGACAAAGATCTGCAATGTTAACAGAGATTATTGGGTTTTGAACATACCAGTAGTACTATGGGCATACAATACCACATGCAAGAAATTGACAGGATAGACACCATTCAGATTGGTGTACGGACAGGAAGCAATGGTGCCATTAGAATTTTGGTACCCAGTCTACGCGTAGCATCAATGACCAATGTGACAGAAAGAGGCGTAGTACAAGAGATATTAAGTCAACTAATGGAAATGAAAGAAGACAGGATTCTAAAAGGATTCCACCAAGAGGTACAAAAAGCAAGGGACAAAGCCTGGCATGATAGACACATAAAGAAGAAGATCTTTAAGGAGGGAGACCTAGTTCTCCTCTATGAAAACAAGTTTTTGCAACATCTTGGTAAGTTCAGAATGCATTGGTTAAGGCCATATGAAGTCAAGAATGTCACATATGGAGGACATGTGTAGTTAAAGGACTTGGGAGGAACATAATTGAAAGAAATGGTGAATGGTAGTTGACTGAAACTATATAGGGAAAGTTGACCTACTAGCTCTCCATAGTCGCAACACAGCAAGCAATCCATGTATATAGTGTACTATAGTAGATATTGGGAGAGGAAAACGTATAAAAGGATAATAAAAAGGAGAAAAAGAAGAAAAAGGAATACAAAAATAGAAAAAAAGAAGAAAAATACAAAACGAGGAGGAATTTGGTTGAAAGTCATGCGCAACAACTAATGCGACAAAATGGAAAGACAATGTGCAGGAAAAAATCAGACACTACGAAAATGCACGCAAAAAGTGAAAAGTGTGGCCACACAGTTATGATCAGGGCTATAAAGTGCGAAAAGCACGGGTTCACTTGATACTTGGAAATTTCTTAGCATAGAGCGAGCTAGAAGCGTGTGACCTAGACAAAATTATGTGAAGAAGAGAACAATTTTCCAACCCACATACAACATGACACCTCCAAAGTTTGTCGCTCCAGGGAAATACGTACGGGTTACTCGACAGGGCCAAAGGAGAAAGGACAGGATGACGAAGCTTGAATATGTCATAGAGTTGGAATATGTTACGACCTCGGAGATAGAGTTGCTCAGCCCGACTAGGGTCAAGGAGTAAACTTCGACATTCACGCAAGGAGAAATGGATCAGAGCTCTACAAACCCAAACAGCATCACAAACCATAACCCCGAAACACCTGCTAAACCCAAGGAAATGAAGGGTGCTAAACCTAAGGAAATGAAGGGTCAACAACATGGTCATGACAAAAAGGAGGTGTTGGTTGAGGACATCACTAATCAACCAAAAACTGAGGGGGAATAAGACAACATGATAGAAACAGCGACAGAAAGCCAACCTGCCATCGGCCATAAAATAAAGGTGTAGGACGTTGCAAAAATCACACTTCCCTACATCCCGGACATAATGGTAACCGTGGATGACATGCTCGGGAAAGTGCCTAAACTAAGGTACTTGGACCATGATGTGTGTAATGTGACAAAGTTCCCAGACTTGGATGAGGAAACTTACTTGAAATACATAGGGGGAATTGGACCCCTAGGAATACCTATCATGGAGTCGCACAGCGGATAACAGGGCTCTACAACTCTAGCATCATGAATCTCCTAGACATACCACACTTCAGGTACATGGAGGCATTTTCTGGATGGATAGGCCAGTCCATATTGATGTGGCAATGATCTCCAAAATTACAGGGTTTCCCACAGTGGGTGACAACCAGAAGAATACTTGTACAACAAAGTGCATGAGAAGGATATCACTGAGACAATCAAGGCGCAGTTTGGTACCAACAGAGGGAACATGGGAATTTTTCTTAGAGACATAAATGACAATGCAATGAGGTTCACCAGCAAGCTAATGGATTGCAAGCTATTGAGCAAATGCAAGAAATAAGAGGCTCCAGAAAGAGTCATCGCAGCCGCTACACAGTGCGCTAAAGGGATCATGTTTAGTTGGGCACCATAGCTCTTAAACCATTTTTTTATTGACTATTGGGATGCGCATGACAATGGAACTGAGTTCCATCATTCCTCGCTCATTTTCCTCATTGCTTTGGCCACTTGGCAGGAGCCAAAAATTTTGGATTTTCTAGAGAGGAAAGGGAAATGCTTCGCAGCCAGGTATGAAACCCTCTGGCAGGCCAAGGATACCAAAAATCAGCAGGAAAATAGCATGATGTTCATTATTCTTCTTGAAGATATACAATAGTGAACATTCAATGTGTGGTGCATTCCTGTGGAAGTGGTCTAGGAGTCTGAAGGGATAGCCTAGTTTAAGGCATACAGGCACCATATGTGGATCTAGGCCACAAGGGATACAAAGAAGAAATGGTTGGAGATGTAGTATTGCATCACTAGAGAAGAGGTCGAATGGATAATCAAAGAATGGCCTAAGTAGTGGAAGGTGCTAGTAGAAAAACCGATAACAAAGCTAGTAGTAATGACATTAGTGAAACCTAAGGGGCCAGCTGAGGGAGGCCCATCAAAAAAGATAAGCATCCCAACTGCTAACACCAGGAAGGATATGGAATGCACTCAGGTGGATGGAGGTAGCACAATGTCAAAGAGGCCAAGGAGGACAGAAACGATGGCTAGGGAAGACGTTCAAGGGGATACAAAGAATGGAGAAACATCTCGAGCTGGAGAAGAATGGGCACAAACGAAGAAGAGTGGGGTGCATCCCTCACTGGAAAAAAGAACTACAACACATGTGGAGGAAATGCACAAAAAGATGAAATATACCAAGAAGGCCCCAGTCATCACCATAAAAAAGGATGATGTTGAGTTCATGGCAGACAAGGTCCAGGACAAAGGGGAAGATGTGGTGTGCATCGCAGAAGCACGGAGAGAGGAGATCATGTCCAAACTCATATAATTCCATGATACTCTACAACATCTGCAAATTCATACAGTACAACAAGCTATAGTGCAGCAGCCTGAAAAGACACAACACCCCCCTACGCAGAGGGAAAAAGAAGATACAGTTCACACAGTGGTGCAAGGTAGTGACACATTCACAGTCACAAAATAGATGGTTAGAGTTGATCAGGTGACTGCATAAAAACCCATGGGGGACATAGACCAATTTGAGTTGGTCATGGAATAGATACCCATGAAATCATTATACGGCCTCCATGCCAGTGTAATACATGAGGTACAATATAGAGCCTGCGTAGATGCCACCAACTTGGAAGTTGGTAGGGGGGTCGTAGAGATGTTACAAATTACCTGTGACCAGTTGAATTCATAGAATAAGGAGGAAAAGGAATGCATTGAAAAGCTAGAGAAGGGACTAACAACAGTATATGACTGCATTCATGACAGTGCATAAGCACCAGATAGGAGTGTACATGAAACGATAAATATCATTGCACAGAGAATCAAGGGACATAGGCAGGAGATAGAGGAGTTGAAATAAAAACATAATCCTACAACTCCTCTTGAATTTCGAGAGCAAAGAGCACAACAAGCATCCTTCCATACAGATGAAAAGGCAAGGGAAGCCAAGGAAGTCGCAAAACTGTTTGACAAAACTGAGAAAATATGGACTACTTTGGAGGAGGATGAAAAGGTCCAAAAGTTGGACCATAAAGACGTGAAAATCATCGTTGTAATGCAAGAGTTGAAGCAGTGAAAAAAATCCATGAGTATCACAGAATGCTTGAAGGGCACGCAGGAGATGAAGACCCCGCTGGTAGACTTAAAAACTGCATAGATAAATAAGCAAGCAAGGCAGGCCCAGTTGGAGCCCCTCAATAAGCAAGCAGTGCACATGGTTATGGAACTGAAGGAAGAAAAGAAAACGATGGCACAAGAACATATAGAGATCACAACATTATTGCAAGAACATATAAAAACGCAGATGATCAAGGCGCTAACAGATAAAGCTGTGCAGGTGAAAGAAAAAGGGAAGGAACTAGAAGAAAAGTTCCATAGCTTGGAGAAGGTTGTGCAAGGAGCACGCACCAACTGATTGGCTTGGGATGAGCCACCTATCAGTGTTGGAGGCCTGTTAGCAGAAACCTATTTTGTAAGGAAGGCTTATTTTTGGAAGAGAATGTCTATTTTTGGAGCACGCACTTTAAGAGGCAGAAAAGCAGAATGCAAAAAACGAAGGAAAAACAACATGCAGGAGGAAAATAAACGTGGCATGCATGTAGACGGACCTAACCATGTTATTTTTAGGTTTTTTTGACAATATTGTAACGACTATAATCCAATAGAGTAGTATAAATAAAGACCTAGGATGTCTAGGTCGAGTCCGGTTGATTATTATGATTTTATGGGTTGTTGATTATTGTGAAGTCAGTTGTTATTGTGGTTGAGTAGAATAATCTAGTTTTTAGGGTTAAGCCATAGGATGTGAAGCCTGGTGTGATCTAGTCAACTTCCCAAAGGTTACTTACCCTCATTTTGATTGCAATCCTGAAGATGTTATGCGTGCAACGCAGATTTTGCACTAGAATGAATAAAAGAGTAGAAGAGCCAGATCTTGGTGGACGTAGCCCTGGGAGGGGGTGAACCATGGTAAAATATGGTGTCCTATGTGGTATGAATGATTTCTTTCATTTTTATTTTAATCATCAATTAAATAATGAATGGTTAAATCTAAGTATAACAACATGCATGCATAATTAATGATGAATGAATCCTAGAAGTAGATGAATGAATAATGATGTTGATGCATAAGGAAAAGAATCAAAACACATTCCCCACTCCTTCCTACACTACAAACACCTGATTATTGCAGTCCCCCATAAATCTATCTCGGGTGAGACTGTGTTGTGCACTTTGCGCGCAATATTGCCTTTTGGTTTACCGAGAGGGCCAATAGTTTTGGGGGTTTTGTTGGAAACCTATTTGAGATAAGAACCGAGGTCAACCCAAGTAACCAACACACACAATCTATTATTCATGAGGTAAACCTCAATGAACTTATATTTTAATACAAAATATAAATAATAATAATAATAATAATGTAAGGAATCCTAGTTATAGTAGAAGATTTGCTTCAACTTTATGAAAAAATAATTTTATATAGCTCATAATAACATTATAACAACAATGGGGTGGTAGGAGACAAGGAGGTCATTTATGACCCTGATGGAAATCATGAAACTCCTTCGCATGGGGTATAAGAGTCTCAATGAACAACCAAGCATAATTATATGAAATTTTATAAGGTATATATATAACTATTAGCTCTAAAATGGGATCATTTATTATAATTGGGGACTGAAGAACTATTATTAAAACCTTGATACAAAAATCAACTCCAAGAGGCATCAAGCTAACCTCCATTGTCTCTTGAATCATCAAGGCTTCTCATTCCATGTCTGAGATCCCATATTACCATGTCCTAGGAGAACACAATGGGACCTCCAATCACTTAGCAAATGAGGCTACCCTTTTAACACAAGGAATATTGACTAAAAATGGGGAAACTTCTATCATCCACATCCCCTAAGGTTATGATTCATAAATCTTTTGAGACATGTCACGTTGTGTTTATGAAACAAATGGAATTCCATACAAAAGGATGAGACCCATATGCATTGAAGTGAGGTTAAAGGACTCGTGCCATGGGCTATGGCATGCAAACATTAATAGTGGTCATGTATTTTTCTCCCTTAGCTATTAACTCTAGCATGCAAGGCGGGATTTTATCAGGGATGCCCTGAAAGGGAATGTGGATTCGATTCATTATTTTCTAGGATAGCTTGAGTTGGTCACCTGGTTTGTCCATTGTGGAGGAGGGGTTCACAAATTCTTCTATGGTCCCTTCAATTTACATGTCTTTCTAGAGACGTAGAATTCATCTAGAACAGGTAAGACTCTTTCCATCTTATCCATTTATCTCATGGTCTTATCATTGGGAGGATTTTTCTAGGATTCTCTGAGGTCTGCAAGTTTGGGTTTGGATTTTTTTTTTCCACTTAGTGTGCCTTTCGTAGGGTTGGGGATTTGGAAGATAATTGCCAGCCCCTAGGGTCTATGCATGTGCTCAACATATTTGGGAGTAGTAGAACTCTTATCATTAGTCTCAGGAAATTCAATGGTTGGAAATTGGAAGCTTTCTATAGGTTTATTCAAAAAAAAAAATATAGCTTTGGATTTGAACTCTGCTCTACAAAATTAGCCTAGGTTTTGGGCTCTGCTTAGCAGTCTTGGGACTCACTATTTATGGTTTGTAGTATATTTCATTCGGGGATTTAGAACAATACTATTTTGGCTCTTGTTTCCTATGTCTACGATCAATTATGTTGTTTTTGTATCTTGTCATTATGGTCCCAAGTGATCTATTGGAAATTTGCAAGACTCTAAGTAGGCATGATGAAACATTACATAGCAATGGCATATCTCTTAGAAAAATATCTATAAGTGTACATGGTAATGAGAAGCATTATATAACACATGATTATGACAAACTCAACCCTTTTAATTATGTTGTCTTATCCTCAAAATCCTCATATTCATCATAAACCGGTTCAACATAAAAAATTGTTGAAGAAGGTTCTTTGGGAATCTACTCATATTCACTATAAAATTATGACTCTGAATCATATCTATCATATATGGGTTGATGGATACACAATTTTTCTAAATACAAGGACAAGGAAATATGTCCTTTATCTTCTTGAAAATTTTCATGAATATGTTCATAACAACTATTTTATTCGTATTCATAATCATTAAATTCATTCTCCTTGTCATGGATATCCCTTAAGAAATTCATGCAAAAATTAGTTTCAAAGTCATTCATATGTTGTTGACCTGAAATCTACATGTCTGATTTTTTTTGTTCATCTTCTTATCTCTGCTCCTATGCATTCAGATCCTCATCCTTTGTTTGACCAGGAAGCTTCCCACAAGCCCATAGATTGTTTTCAATTTCCTTGGCATCTGTAAACATATGTTGCAAAGTTGAAGACTTATTTTATTTGAGTTAGAAGGCCAAATCAGGATGATGTGCCATTGCATAGTACACTTTGGCAGTGGCTTCAGAAGCTCGAATATCAATTGGAAAATTGTGATAAGTATTTTCAGATCTTTTGTTGAACTTTGTAACAATTTCATCATTTATTCTTCTAATAGTATAAAACTCAGAGAGGTATTGATGATGGGATTTCCTCTCAACCCATTTGTACAAGAAAACATCATGAAAATCATTCCAAGAACTAACAGAATTAGATGCTAAGTCTCTAAACCATCTTTTGACCTCTCTGTCTAAGGACAAAGTAAACATTCTCATAAAAACATCCTCATGTTGAATATCTAAACAATCTGTGAAATTTTCAAAGGTTGTCATGTGCTTTTCTGCTGTAACATCATCTTCTCCATTACATATAGGAAGATATTTGAAAAGTTTTGAACGTAAATCATGAAGGATAGATGGAAACTTAAGAGGTTTATATCTTTTCATATCCCATGGATTATTCTTTGCAAGATGATCACAAGGTATATGAGAGATTGAAAGAATTGGAAAATTAATATCATCCTCAATTGGTTTACAAGACTGACTATGCTCTGAAAGAATAGGAATTTTTACTTTTTGATCAAGAAAGTTCTCAAAGGATACCAATGTAGTAGGTCGGACATTACTTTTATAGGACAATAATAATAAAGGAGTATCTACTTGAGTAATATAAGAAGAATCTAGAGTTTATTTTTCAAAGATATGAGATGCGGTTTTGAACTTCTGATTCTCTGAATGCACAATATAAAAGAAAGAAAAAAATAATGTAAAAGAAGGAGAAACAAAGGACCAAAAAACACGTCTAAAATATCTTGAAAGAAACTTACCATTCAGTACCATATTATTTTGTAATGATTCTTCATTTCTCTGTCAAAGGTTGATTTCCCAGTGGAGTCTTGAAAACTTGTTTGAAATCACAATGGAGTCACCGGTAGATTCTTCAAACCATGGAATTGTCAAGTAAAAAACTGATATCCTGATGTGTCTAGTTCTTATTCACCTCCAAGAACCAGAACTAATCTTTATTGTATCCCAGGGCAAAAATCTCATACCTTCCTTCCTCGGAAACGGCGTCAAAAAGAATGTTGTAACTTGAGATGGTTCTTGGTTGCTTAGAAACCATGCCAAGACATATTTAAACCTACTTCATGCCACAAGATGGCTCTTGGACCAGAGGGGGCTCCCTCAGAAATAACTAAAACTGATTGCTCACTATCACTAAGAAACGACTCTCACATTAAGCATGAGATGTCATATTTGAATGAATTAAGAGAAGGATAAACTAGGCAGAATAAAAGACAAGAGACTTGAAAATAGGTTGTAAACCTCTCATATGAAAATCCTAATCCATTGGGCATGGAGTCTCACAAAACATAACATAAAATCTGGTAGGTGCTAGATTGAGGAAAATAAGAAAACATAAATCTCAAAAATGACAAAGGGAAAGAGAAATATCTATCAATATGAGATGAAGAAAATAAGCTAGCCATAGAGATCATGAATCCAACATAAGAAATGAACATTTGAATCTAGGCATTAAAATAATGAATCCAAGCACAAAATTTTCAAAAATGTAATTATGATTACAGTATTTGAATGTATACGTCACAGGAAAAGGTCATGGCATAAATATTTTATCTATCTGAGGAATACACTCATTGACAGTGGAAATTATACTAAATTGTCCAAGTTGCATATTGAAATTGCTTTGAAAGAATAGACATGGAATTACAAGAAACTTAACACATTAAACATGAAGGAAAACATGGCTTTGTTATATTGAGGGATGAATCCAATGAATGATTCTCACTGATTCAGAAATTTACAAAAGGATGGCCTCATCGGCTCATCTTCCAAGAAAACACAGTCTTCATTTTGCCAAAAAATTCCAAACCTACTCCCCTTTCTTCACCCTCTTTTGTTAGTGATTTTATACTCTTTGAATGATAGCTTGAATCCTTAAAATTTGGAACTGATTACCCAACTGTTGCCTCAAAATATGGAATTGGTTGCTTGTAAATCTAGTATTATTTTATCAAAATAGATTAGAGATAAAATGTTTGAGAGGGATCCATACCTACTGGGTTAATTGTCCCAGATTCCTTCAAAATAGAGATTTTTTTTGTTATATTTGATCCTTCAATTCATTTGTTGTTATCTATCATTTTGAGAGACAAGTCCATCGCATCTCTGAATACCTGGAATTGGACTATTAACATATGATATTTTCATAATCTTTATCCCTTTGACAATATTGACAAAGATTCTCCATGAGATTTCATCAACAGGAATCTAATCTCCCTCCTTGTATGTATATAATGCAATATTTGATGGACCATCAGGGGAGAATAAGAACAGTTTTGTTTTTTATCAATTGGCTTTGATGTAAGGTTGCATGGCCAAAGAATGAATATTCAAATTTACCAAGGTTGTCACTTTATATAGACAAAAAGACAAAGGTGTGAAGTAATCACAGAGGCCCCAATAATGGCCAACTGCAAATACCTTGTCTTCGCGAAGACAAGTTGATCCAGTCTCTAATAATATGATAATAAGTGTAATCATGATCATCAAGAGTGGCATGTGTGTCTCTATATCCTCACATGTTTGGGGCCTCTGTAAGCACAAGGATCTGTCAGTTTCAACTAATAGACAACCTTGGAATTTTCGGCATCGGTGTCATAATCATCGATAGGGAATGGTTTGGTGACCTGAAGGAGGAATAATATCTCTTCCTGGACAAGTGAAAATAGTGGCCAACATCAAAAGGCTGAGTTGTTCCTTCTGCAAGCTCGTCTTTTTCATAATACTCAGGATCTAAGTAGCCAATTGTTCCTCAAACTAGGTTTGATACATGAATCATTCCTTCTTCTACTGGTCTTGAAAGTTCAATTTGTAAAGGAGATAAAGGGATTCCCAACAATTGAATGTTCCCTCTCAGTCATGGATGAGATTTGATTTGGTGTCAATCATTTTTCTTTCCTTTCTAAGATCGATTCTGCTACATTTCTTACTACATTGTAATAATCTTGAAGATGATGCCTTGGTATTATTTTCCCACATTTGACAAAGAATCCTCATTTTCTATCTTGACCATACACGTGTTCTCTAAACTGATGGTCAACAAAAATTATGGACGGTCGACTTTGTGGTTTAGTAAACTATAAAGAGGGGGTTTGCAATCATCCTCAAGTCACCACGTCAACAAAGCTCAAACCATGGTAAAAGTTTTNCTTATTTGTTAAATGTCGAGCATCTGAGGGGGTGCAATACAATGAGGATCATTGGATCTCCTTTGCAATGAATTGTTGGATGATACACCCTTTCTTTTTAACTCATGGTCATATAAACTTTGGCTAAAAAAGATTGTTGTCAATGCACTTAGGGAATAAAGGATTTATAGGTTTATTTTATGACTTGGCCATAAAATATGAGCTTTAAAACATAACTCAAGAAATAACGTAATATTTTGAGAGAAACACTTCACTCATTACAGGATCAAGGTAAGGATTAAGGATAGGGTTCAAATGAAACTTTTGAAATGAGATAAATGAACATGAGAGAGGTCAAACTAGATTTGAAAGGAATTTTAGTCATGAGTAACAAAATACATTTTAGGCAAAAATTGACATAAATTGACAAATTCAATTTATGTTACAACATTAGGCTCCAATTAGGGATGGTGTCTCCTTCTGAGGCATCGAAGAACTATAGAGAATGTGCTTTCATACATTGTTGTTTTGATCCATCTCTGAAACAAGTCACTTCCTATACATGTACCTTCTCTGAAACTGTCTCCTTTGGTCTAAAACCCTGCTTATTCATGACTAAAACAAAATAATGTGCAAACTACAATCCATAACACTTTACATACTTTAAACTGAAAAGAGATTGCTCTAACTATTGAATTGAAATTGAAATGATAATCAAACTGCAAACGTATTTATATGAAAGCTACTCCTACTTAATCATCTCAGTCATCTTGATCAACTATAAGTATACTTCCAGTGTAACCAACAAAGAAACTAACTTCTTGAATGATCTATTCCTTCACCATTTATAATCAACATGTAAAATAGTATGAATAAAAGAAAATTCACATGCGACTTGGATCCATGATTACAGTAAAATAATTATAAAGAGCTCATACAACCTGGTGATTTCAAGTGGGCTACTAGAGGATATTCATACTGATAGAAAATGACCACCTGCTCATCCATAAGACTATCATCCTGGTTCAAAAATCTAAATTTTTTTTCTGGGATCTTTGTTCCACCAATGAAATAGGGTCATTCCACTGGTGCATAGTGAAACAATGGTGGAGGATTTGACCTGATAAAAACCTCCAAATATACTACAACAAGATCTCGAAAACTATGAGAGACTACCTCCTTTTGTTCCCAAAAATTGAGTTGTTGTTGCACAATGTTTTTTTCTTGATGAAGCAAGATTCTTCCATGTGTACATCAAAAAAGGCAGGAGACAATATGTTGACTTTTTTTTATATAAAAATCAACTTCATCATATATGTTCTTATTAGAAATTTCAAAAAATGATGATGACAAACTCAACCCTTTGAATTATGTTGTCTTCTCCTCAAAATCTTCATATTCATCATAAATTGGTTCAACATAAAAATCGTTGAAGAAGGTGCTTTGGGATTATGTTCATCTGCACTATAAAAATATGAATCTGAATCATTTATATCATATATGGGTTGATGGATACTCAAGTTTTCTAAATGTTAAGAACGAGGGAAAATGTCCTTGATATTCTTGAAAATTTTCATGAATATTTTCATAACAACTATTTTGTTCAGATTCATAATCATTAAATTCAGTCTCCTCGTCATGAAAATCCCTTAAGAAATTCATGCAAAAATTAGTTTCCCAATCATTCATATGTCACTGACCTGAAATATGCATGTCTATTTTTTTTTGTTCATCTTCTTCTTGCTTATCCTCTGCATTCAGATCCTCATCCTTAGATTGACCGGGAAGCTTCCCACAAGCCCATAGATTGTTTTCAATTTCCTCAGCATATGTAAACATATATTTCATAGTTAGAGACTTCATTTCTCTGAGATAGAAGGCCAAATCAGGGTGATGTTCCATTGCATAGTACCCTCTGGTAGCGGCTTCGAAAGGCCGGATATCAATTGGAAAACTATGATAAGTATTTTCAAATCTTATGTTGAACTTTGTAACAATTTCATTATTATTCCTCTAATAGTATAAAACTCATAGAGGTATTGATGATGGGATTTCCTCTCAACCCATTTGTACAAGAAAACATCATGAAAATAATTCCAAGAACTAATTGAATCAACTACTAAGTCTCTAAACCATATTTTGACCTCTTCTTCTAAAGACAGAGTGAACATTCTCATAAAAACATCCTCAAGCTGAATATCTAAGCAATCTATGAAATGTTCAAAGGATGCCATGTGATTTTTTGTTGTAACGTCATCTTCTCCATTAAATATAGGAAGATATTTGAAAATTTTGGGAGGTAAATCATGAAGGACAAATGGCAACTTAAGAGGTTTATATATGTTTATAGCCCATGGATGAATCTTTGCAGGCTAATCACAAGGTATGTGAGAGACTGAAGGAATTGGAAAATTAATATCATCCTCAATTGGTTTAAAAGACTCACTATACTATGAAAGAATAGGAATTTGTAATTTTTTATCAAGAAAGTTTTCAAAGGATATTAATGCAGTAGGTTGGTCATTACTTTCATATGACAACAATAATAAAGGATTATCTACTTGAGTAATATAAGAATAAGCTAGGGTTTCTTTTTCAAAGATATGAGATGTGGTTTTGAACTTTTGATTCTTTGAATGCACAATATAGCAAAAAATCTTTTCTAAATGTAAAATAAGGAGATACAAAGGACCAAACAGAAGGTATAAAATATATTGAAAGAAACGTGTGATTTGGTACCTTATTCTTTTGCAATGATTCTCCATTTCTCTATCAAAGGATGATTTCCCAGTGGAGCCTTCAAAACTTGTTTGAAATCACAATGGAGACGCCAGTAGATTCTTCAAACCATGGAGTCACCAGGTGAAACAAATGAAACAACCTGATGTGCCTAGTTCTTGTTCACCTCCAAGAACCAGAACTGATCTTTATTGTATCCC
This sequence comes from Picea mariana, assembly GCA_032191745.1. Lineage (NCBI taxonomy): Eukaryota > Viridiplantae > Streptophyta > Pinopsida > Pinales > Pinaceae > Picea > Picea mariana. The sequence goes on from JASDQU010884680.1 coordinate 35,985, forward strand.
AGGGAAAATATTTCATACCTTTGTTCCCCGAAAACAGTGCCAAGAAGAATGTTGTAACTTGAGATGGTTCCTAGTTGCTTAGAAACCATGCCAAGACATCTTTTAACCTACTTTAGAACACAAGTTGGATCTTGGACTAGAGGGGAATCCCTCAATAACTAAAACTTATTTCTCACTATCACAAAGCAACAACTCTCACATTAAGCATAGGATGTCAGATTTGAATGAATTAAGAGAAGGATAAACTAGGAAGGATAAAAGACAACATATTGGAAAATAGGTTGTAAACCTCTTAGATCAGAAACCTAATCCATTGGGAATGGGGTTTCACATAACATAACACAAAATCTGGTAGGTGAAAGATTGAGGAAAATAAGAAAACATAAATATAAAAAATGACAAAGGGTGAGAGCAATCTCTATCAATCCGAGATGAAAAAAATAAGTTGGGCATAGAGATCATGAATCCAGCATAAGAAATGAACATTTGAATCTGAGCATTAAACTAATGAATCCAGGCATCAAATTTTCAAAAATGTAATTTTGATTACAATATTTGAATGTATACGTCATAGAAAAAGATCATAGTGGAAATATTTTAGCTATCTCAGGAATACACTCACTAGCAATGGAAGTTATACCAAATTGTCCAAGATGCATATCAAAAATGCATTGAAAGAATAGACATTGAATTACAAGAAACTTAACACATTAAACATGAGGGAAAACATGGCTCTCTTATATTGGGGGATGAATCCAATGAATGATTCTCTCTGATTCAGAAATTTAAAAAAGGATGGCCTCACAGGTTCATCCTCCAAGAAAACACACTCTTCATTTTGCCAAAAACTTCAAAACTTACTCCCCATTTTTCACCCTCTTTTGTTGATGACTATTTGAATGCTAGCTTGAATCCCTAGAAATTTGGAACAAATTGCCCAAATGTTGCCTCAAAATATCGAATTGGTTGCTTGCAAATCTAGGATTTGTTAGCACCAGAAGTCACCCATGGATTGTAGCAGAGGTAAGCCTAATACCCATTAGTTTGTATGTCATGAAAAATAAATATAAAGGCGGTCTAATGGATGCAGACTCAGTATGGTATCATTCTAACTCAGAAAACTAGATCAGAAAGCACAAGCAGGTGAGGTCTTGGTCTAACTTCAGTCAGTAAGTTGGGTATAGTGGTGAGTAGGGGGAAGAACTTGAGGAGAGTGAAGAGGTCTGCTATGGACATCCGGTCTTCCAACAGCCTAAGGAGGAAAAATTGAGAAAACAAGATCTTCCTGGATTCGAAACTTCAGGAATTTAAAAACGCTATAACAGAACTACAATCAAACATCCATTACAACACAATCACAACCATCCATGTGAATCCTTCAATCATGAACTTTCAGTATCAAGCGCATTTTAAGATGGAGGCAGAAAGCTGACTTGGATTAAGCAATAAGTCTCAAATACAAATACATAACCAGAAATCAGAGGATTTACTAAAACTTTACAATACGGGAGCCTATCTCTACCATCGATCGTAACAAAATATCAAAACTAAATATTTATACTCAGAGAACTGCCACCACCAGGAGTGTGACCCAGCTACTATAATCAAAGCTTCACATCTGCATTTTCTTCTATCAGGCTGCACTTACATTCTTTTGTCAGACGCAAGATCAGATGAGTATGAGCTTCACTAGAAAATCCATGGCAGGGGAACTTTCAGTTGATTGTCTTCCCTCCACGGCCATCTTTCAATGCTTTCCATTTAAGTGGTGAAACAAGGTTTCAACCACCTCCCTATTTTCATTAACTACTTTCATTGAGATCATGGCAAGGCCTGACACCCATGAATGTTCCAGGTGAGCTCACGTCTCCTTCGAGTCAATTGGAAACTCGAGGTCACACAGATCCTTCTCTGTGACCAACTCGGGCACTTTGATCCTTTGCACAGCTCCTTTCCATCTAACCCCAGGCTGCGACCATGTGCCTAATTCCCATGTGCTTTGGAATTTCACTTTTCGCGAGCTTGCATTATGATCATGCCAAAATTTCTGAGTAGCGAAAGCGTGATTGTTTGTATCAGGCGACATGTATCCCTTTGTGTCGAACGACCCTATTGAACATCAGCATTTTGAGACCTTGGGCCGTCGACATTTCTCCCTTTGGCTCCCCGAAACAAATTTCTCCATGTTGATCATGTGCCACGGGTCTTTCTAGAATGGACAACCAGGATCATTTCGGGACTTTGCATGTCGCGAGTCCTCAAGACTCTACCTTCCTACTTTCCTGACTCATGAAATCGTGAAAATTTGATCCATCAGTCTAGATCCTTCCTTTGATCAACGACTGCGATCTTATCATAATTTTGCATTTCGTGAGTTCTGATGACTTGCTCCTTGATCGCTCCATCTCGCGAAACCATGAAATGTTAATCTTGCGCCATGCATCCTCTCCTGAAATGAACGAATCCAATCATTTCATGATTTCGGACCTCTCCTTGACACTAAACTTGGTGCAACTATATGATCCCGATTACCAGATAGCCGTCGATCTGATCTGCTAGATGGATATCTGCCATTGAAAGATGATCTTTCTCACTCACTTGATTTGAGTTGACATCAAACTGCTTCAAGTGTTGCGCCTGGTTCTCGCGAATGCGACCTATTTGGCTTACTTGAATGACCAGTTGGGGGCTCAGGAAAATAAAAGATCAGAGTTAGAGATGAAAAGAGGAATGATCGGCCAAAGAGAGAATATCAATGTTGAGGGATGATACTTCTTAGACAGGCTGACAAGGAAAACAGATCGATCAAATGGATGAAGGAAAACAGAAGACAAGCTACGATTCCAGAGGGAAAACTTACGATCAGGTTGGCAAAAGGGGGAGGGATAGGCAAGAATACAGACTTAGGTAGAAACCACAAACACTTAAGGTTTTGAAAAATTTATGTGCTAACATTAGGCTCCATGGGGGATAGAGTCCTCCCTACGAGGCTCTAAGAATTCTTTTAGGGGCTTTAGTGCCTTAGTGTTGGGTTGTGGAGTCTCCTATCAAAAACAAAACAAAAAAAAATAGAAATGGTATTTACAATCGTGGT
>JASDQU010884680.1:44133-74823 GCA_032191745.1 Picea mariana
CAGGGTTCGGCACTTCATAGATCTTGGTGTTGAGAGAATCACGGAGGAGTCGCGAAACTCCAAATTGCGACTGGTCCCACAGTGATAGCATTTGGTGTTCACAGGTGTCACCCATATCAGAGATCGAGACTTGGAAGGGTCTGTGAATTCACGCAATAGAAATCATGAATTCCCAAAAAATGATTTCCCAATTTACTCGGAAAACGTGGGGTCCAGGCGACAGCGCAGAGGACAGGTGGCATCGGAAATCGGGGATCGGAGATCCCAAAGGCACGAGTTCTTCGCATTTCAAACTCGTGAACTCTGAAGTTCCGATAGGGACAAAGGGGCTCTAGTCTCATGGATAACTGTCACCTGCCAAAGGAGTTAGACAGAGGGGGGATAAGGAACGAAGCTAAGCACCATCGCAGATAGGGAATCGGGGATCCGCGAGGTGAGGGATTTGTGACCTCGGGTGTACCGATTTCTCGACGGGTAAATTCTTGATCAGGGGTAAGAAAGTCGTGGACAATTGATCATTAGGATTTGGGATTCAAAAAAAACTACTACTAGCAGCGCAAGCGCTGAGGAATTTGCAGAGGCAATGAAGGAACTTCACGGTAAGGTGAAGCAGCGGCTGATTGATTCAAATCAGGAGTACAAATGCAGAGCGGATCAGCATCGAAGACAGCTTCAATTCGAAGTTGGTGATCTAGTTCTGGCACATCTAAGGAAGGAAATGTTCCCAAGGGGAACATACAACAAGCTAAAGATGAAGAAAATTGGGCCATGCAGAGTCCTGAAGAAACTGGGCGAAAATGCTTATGAGATTGAATTTCCAGATGACATCGGAATATCTTCGACATTCAATGTCTTAGACTTATATCCATATAAAGTTGAGGAAGCAGGAGCTGGAAATGATGAGCAGCCAGAAGTCCAGTGGCGGAAGCAGATGCCGATTGCAGAAAGGCCACAAATGGAGTGTATATTGGACAAGCGAGTAGGTAAAAAGACCAAGAGGAAAGAATACTATGAGTAGCTGGTCAAATGGAGAAATCACCCAGTGGAAGATGCCAGCTGTGAGACAGAAATAGAAATTCAAAAGCATGGACAGACCGTGCAGGAGCTCATGGACAGGAGCCCATGAAATTTTTCAAGCCGACGAGTATGATGCAGGAGCATCGCCAACTCAACAAGTGAGCCAGCGGGGAAGACAACGAACAGCTGGACAAGCTAGCCAAAACTTTTTGAATTTTCATTCAAGATGATGTGCCAATTTATAAATGATGCATTTATGAAAGCACTTCGTAGATATTGGTGTTGAGAGGATCACGGAGGAGTCGCGAAACTTCGAATTGCGATGGGTCCCACAGTAATGGCATTTGGTGTTGACAGGTGTCACCCATATCGGAGACCGGGACTTGGAAGGGTCTGTGAATTCGCGCAATAGAAATCATGAATACCCAAAATTCGATTTCTTGATTTACCCGAAAAATGTGGGGTCCAGGCGACAGCGCAGAGGACAGGTGGCATCGGAAATTGGGGATCGGAGATCCCAAAAGCGCGAGTTCTTCGCATTTCAAACTCGCGAACTCTGAAGTTCCAATAGGGACAAAGGGGCTCTAGTCTCATGGATAATGGTCACCTGCCAAAGGAGTTAGACAGAGGGTGGCTAAGGAACGAAGCTAAGCGCCATCGCAGATCGGGAATCGGGGATCCGCGAGGTGAGGGATTTGCGACCTCGGGTGTACCGATTTCCCGATGGGTAAATTCCCGATCAGGGGTAAGAAAGTCGTGGATGAGTGATCATCGAGATTTGGGATTTGGTGAGACCCAATTCCGTGAGCTCAGGACTCGCGATATCGCGAGGTTCGATTTCCCGATTTGAAGAAGGGAGATCACAAAGAAAGTTTGTGGGTATTGAGAACTCCCGACAGGGGGGTTGAGGAGTACTTTAACTCTTCGGGCCTAGAAAAAGGAAGGTCTTGGTGATCACAGACATGTGCGGGTGGCGTCTGTGTCAAGTGGTATCAGAGCAAGGAATTCTCTCTATTTTCTGTAGCAGAGGAGAAAAGAAAGAACTCACTATGCCGCCTAGAAGGGAGAGACAGTCACCTGACCCAGAAGACAGGGAGGTGCGAAGAAGAGGAAGGCCGACAGGAAATCCAGAGATGGAAAGGCAGATACATGATCTCAGAGCGAGATTGGAAGACATGGAAGCAGCGTAGAGACGCACGGCAAATGTTGGAGATCTAAGCGACTCTGAAGGCGAAGACGAGGCAGAACAGCAAGGAGAAGTTGCAGTTGAAGATGCAGCCAATGAGCGATTGATTAAAGCTATCGCCTGGATGAGTTCAAAGACCAAAATGGATATTCCAGCTTATGAAGGAAGTCTGGATGCAGAAGAGCTGTTGGACTGGATTAGGGCTCTTAATACTTACTTTGATTATGAAGATATCGAAGAGGATAAAAAGGTCAGGCATGTTATCATGAAACTGAAGGGACATGTAGCATTATGGTGGGACGAGCTGCAGGAAGATAGACGTTCCAAAGGTAAGCAAAAGATCAAAAGCTGGGATCGAATGATTGCAAAGATGAAGGCAAAGTTCATCCCAAGGGATTATCAAATCACTCTGTTTAGTAGAATGCAGAACCTGAGACAGAATTTGATGATAGTGAAGGAGTATACCGAAGAATTCTATAAGCTCAATATCAGAGCAGGTCATCGGGAGAGCGATGATGAAAAAGTTTCCAGGTATATGAATGGCCTGAGGTATGAAATTCAGGATGAATTAAGTATGGCAACCATCTGAACGATTGAGGATGCTTATCAGATGGCTCTGAAAGCTGAAGAAAAGTTGAGTCGAAAGCAAGGACAGCAAGGGTGAGGCAAGAATCATCCCAGAGGTAAGACAGTTGCCCAGGAGAAACATCAGAAGCCCAAGGAGGAATGGAAGAAACCTCAGGGTAAGATTGAGAGAGGTGGAACCTCACAACGAGGACCACATGCTGAATAGAGGGTGCATCATACCGAGCAGGGTGGCGGTTATGCTGACGCAAACACTTTTCCTCGTACTCGAGGTAGAGGAAGAGGCCGAGGTGGAGTAATCACATGTTTCACATGTGGGAAAAATGGGCACAAGTCATTCGAGTGTCCAGAGAAAAAGAAGGACAGCGGAGAAGCTCACATCACTGAAGCTCAGAAGCGTGATGCTGAGAATGAGGATGCAGAAGGCGGAAGATCGCTTGGAATGCATAAAGTCCTTTTGACACCTGAGAAGGAGGTAGAAAATCCAGTGCAAAGAACCCGACTATTCAAAATAGCTTGCAAGACCAAGGATAGGCTGTGCAAAGTTATCGTGGACAGTGGAAGCACAGATAATCTCATTTCAACCAAGATGGTGGAGAAACTGGAGCTGGAGATGACTGATCACTCGAGTCCATATAAAGTTTCATGGCTATAGAAGGGACATCAGGTGAGTGTCACTAAACAGTGCTTGGTTGAATTCAAAATAGGGGGATATAATGATAAAATCTTGTGTGATGTCATTCCCATGGATGTATGTCATTTATTGCTGGGTAGACCATGGAAATATGACAGAAATGTGGTTCATGATGGGAGAATGAACACATATACCCTGGAAAAAAATGGGAGAACCCATATGTTGCTTCCGATAAAGGATAAGGAGGTGAAGCCGGAAGTAAACAGCACAATACTTCTTATCAGTGGGAAGGAGCTTCTTATAGAGATGGAGAAGAAGGAAGATCCACAATTATTTGTTGTCAGAAAGCCGAGGATTGTTCTAACCAGCACAAGAGTGGATGATTTGCCAGAAGAAATTCAGGAACTGCTAGACGAGTTCGCTGACATTGTGGTGGACGAATTACCTCATTCGTTGCCACCAATGAGGAGTGTGAGTCATCATATTGATCTCATACCAGGAGCCAGTTTACCGAACAAGGCTGTGTACAGATTGACACCACAAGAAAATGAGGAGGTCAAAAAGTAGGTCTAGGAGTTGTTGGACAAGGGATTGGTCAGGAAAAGTCTGAGTCCATGCGTTGTTCCGACCGTGCTTAGTCCGAAGAAAGATGGAGGCTGGAGAATGTGCACCGACTCCAGAGCGATCAACAAAATTACCATTAGGTACAGATTTCCACTATCGAGAATGGATGATCTGATGGATTGCCTGAGTGGGGCAAATTATTTTTCAAAGATTGATCTGAAGAGCGGATATCATCAAATTCGCATGAGGGAAGGTGATGAATGGAAGACAGCATTCAAGACAAATGAAGGTTTGTACGAATGGTTGGTCATGCCATTTGGCTTGACAAACGCGCCGAGCACATTCATGAGACTGATGAATGAAGTCCTAAGGGAATTCATCGGGAAATTTGTAGTCGTATATCTGGATGATATACCGATTTTCAGCAAGACGAACGCTGAACATTTGAGGCATTCGGCCATTGTGATGAGAAAGCTACAACAGGAGAAGTTGTTGATAAACATGAATAAATCTTCGTTTATGAAGACAGAGCTCATTTACTTGGGTTTTGTCATTTCGGTGAATGAATTGAAAATGGATCCAAGCAAGGTGGAAGTGATTAATAATTGGCCATCACCAAGAAACGTTTTTGAGGTGAGAAGTTACCACGGTTTGGCAAGTTTCTACAGGAAATTCATTAGGAATTTCAGTGGAATTAGCGCAGCGATGATGGATACAGTGAAGAAGCAGCATAAGACTTTTCACTGGACAGCAGAGGCTGAAAAGAGCTTCAATATGTTGAAGCGAAAGATCACAGAGCAACCAGTGTTGGTGTTGCCAGATTTTCGGAAGACATTTCAGGTGAAATGTGATGCAAGTGGCTTTTCCATAGGAGCGGTCTTGAGTCAGGAAGACAAACCAGTTGCCTATTTCAGCGAGAAGCTGGATGAAGCAAAACTGAAGTACTCCACGTATGATAAAGAATTTTATGCTATCATACAGGCGTTGAAGAAGTGGAGGCATTACTTGATCCCAAAGGAATTTGTATTGTATAGTGATAACCATGCATTACAGTTTGTGACTCAGCAGGAGAAGCTGAATCAGAAACATGCAAAATGGGTAGAGTATATGCAGAATTTTACATTTGTAATTAAACACATTTCAGGGACTGCTAACAAAGTGGTTGATTCTTTGAGCAGGAAATGTTTGTTGCTGCAGGAGTTTCGAGTCAAAACATTGGTCTTTGAAAATCTCAGGGACATGTATGCAGGAGATGCAGATTTTGGAGAAGCGTATGAAGTAGCTGAGAATCCAGTTCTCAGAGATCGGAGTTATTGGATAGACTATATGATCCATGAGGGATTGTTGTTCAGAGGCAATCAACTGTGCATTCTGAATTGCTCCATGAGGGAGAAATTGATGAAAGAAAAGCACAGTGGAGGCTTGGCAGGACATTTTGGCCAAGACAAGACCTTTGCGAAGCTGAGCGAATCATATTTTTGGCCAGGCATGCAAGCAGATGTCAAGAGGTTTGTTGACAGGTATCGAATTTGTCAGCATTCGAAGGGGAGAAAGCAGAATGCAGGGTTTTATCATCCCTTTCCCATACCAGAGAAGCCATGGGAGGCGATAAGCATGGATTTTGTATTAGGACTATCGAGGATGCAGAGAGGGGTTGATTCCATCTTTGTGGTGGTGGACAGGTTCTCAAAGATGGCACATTTTATCCCAAGCCAGAAGACCAGCGATGCGACTCACATCGCGAACTTGTTTTTCAAGGAGATCATTCGACTCCATGGATTGCCGAAAATTATAGTATCAGACAGGGATACCAAATTCATAGGGCATTTCTGGAGGACCTTGTGGAAGAAGCGAGGAACTAACCTAGCATTTAGTTTGGCTTATCACCCATAAATGGATGGACAAACGGAAGTGGTCAACAAGAGTCTGGGAGACTTATTGAGAAGCCTGGTGATAGAGTACCATACCAGTTGGGATAACGTGGTGCCACAGCCAGAGTTTGCATATAACGATTCCGTGAACAGGAGCATAGGTAAAAGTCCATTTGAAATTGTATATGGAAGGTAGCCAAGAGGAGTATCTGAACTGCAGGATTCAGAACAAACTACTACTAGCAGCGCAAGTGCTGAAGAATTTGCAGAGGCAATGAAGGAACTTCACGGTAAGGTGAAGCAGTGGTTGATTGATTCAAATTAGGAGTACAAACGCAGAGCGGATTATCATCGGAGACAGCTTCAATTCGAAGTTGGTGATCTAGTTCTGGCACATCTAAGGAAGGAAAGGTTCCCAAGGGGAACATACAACAAGCTAAAGATGAAGAAAATTGGGCCATGCAGAGTCTTGAAGAAACTGGGCGAAAATGCTTATGAGATTGAATTTCCAGATGACATCGGAATATCTCCGACATTCAATGTCTCAGACTTATATCCATATAAAGCTGAGGAAGCAGGAGCTAGAAATGATGAGAAGCCAGAAGTCCAGTGGCGGAAGTAGATGCCGATTGCAGAAAGGCCACAGATGGAGCGTATATTGGACAAGCAAGTAGGTAAAAAGACCAGGAGGAAAGAATACTATGAGTACCTGGTCAAATGGAGAAATCACCGAGTGGAGGATGGAAGCTGGGAGACAAAAACAAAAATTCAAAAGCATGGACAGACCGTGCAGGAGCTCATGGACAGGAGCCCATGAAAGTTTTCAAGCCGACGAGTATGATGCAGAAGCATCACCAACTCAACAAGCGAGCCAGCGGGGAAGACAACGAACATCTGGACAAGCCAGCTGAAACTTTTTGAATTTTCATTCAAGATGATGCGCCAATGTATAAATGATGCATTTATGAAAGCGCCTTTTGTATGTTGTAACAAACCTCGAGCCATACGCTCTTGTCTGAAATAGATAGGAGGCATTTAATAGATTTAATGTAGGTAGATAGATGTTTAAGTCTAGATTAGACAGTTTTAGAGTTCGAGAGGGAAAACAGATATAGACACCCTCGTTGTATCATTGTAACATTAGAATCAAGCATTCAGAAGAGAGGAGCAAGCAGAGAAAACTGTGGAGAACACCCATGTACAGATGTTGAATTAATAGAATGAAATTCTGATTCAAATTCATGGCTGGTGTTGTTTCTCTATGTATATTGTTTATGTGCTCATGAATGTTTGTTTTCTGGTTATGCATTTGCTTTGTATATGCTGTGCATGTGAATTTCAGGGTTTAAACTGAAGTCTAAGAGAGAATGAGTTTCAATTGTTTCTCTGTCTGAGCCAGGAGATTACTGCAAAGAGTGCAGTTGAATTCATCCGCATGGGAGTGCGTTGATGAGGGCTCGATAGTTTAACTTTTGTTCTTATTCATCTAGAAGTGGAAGTGGATCGTTGCAACCGTGTAAGGAGTGTGCAGGTTGAAGGAAGAAGAAGTCTCAGTCGTGAATCTGAGTGAAGGAAGCTAGAGACTGCTGCTGCAGGAAGTGCAAGAAGTCTGTAGGATTCAACACTTGAGAAGTTGTTGAACGCCGAGCGCAAGGAGTGCATATAAGTTCCTCTGAAGGAGTCAGAGTGAATAAGCTCAGGAGGTATAGAACCTTTGTGATAATGGTGAAAAGGGAGCACAGGAGGTTTGTGTCGAGGAAGGTTCAAGCAGGAGTTGCAAGCGCAGGTGTGGAGAGAAAACTCTGAGAAGAAACACTTAGCCTTCTCAAGTAATTTTCAAGGAGGAGGAATCAACGGTCAGGATTCACGGAGGGAACCAGCGAAATCCCGCTAGCCATCAGATCTCAGGAAAGTCACGTAGGATTTAAGCCTAGCAAGTAGGGAAGGAGTCAGGGAGTCATCAGGACTTGGCTCATTGGAATATCGGGGTTTCAATGGTCGTGAAACTCTTGTAGAACGAAATCGCAATTCGCAATTTACCGAAAGGATCTCAGCCGTTGATCGGTGAGACACATGTCAAGAAGCAGAGGAGTCAGTGGAGCCTGGCTCATCGGAGAATTGAAACTTCCGGAGCCAGGAGCCTTGTACATGAAGTCGCGATTAGCGATTTCCCAAGGAGATCAGAGCCATTGATCATAGCAGGGATACGTGGCGCGAGATCCCAGGGAGTCGGGGTTCGACGTTTTGGGGTTCTCGCATACAACGAAATCGATGCAGGAGAAACTGTGATTTTGCAATATCCGATAGGGTGGACAGAAGACGGTGACGTGGAGGAGAGAGAGCTCTCACGTGCATCGGGTTCGGCACTTCGTAGATCTTGGTGTCGAGAGAATCATGGAGGAGTCGTGAAACTCCGAATTGCGACGGGTCCCACAGTGATAGCATTTGGTGTTGACAGGTGTCACCCATATCGGAGATCAGGACTTGGAAGGGTCTGTGAATTCACGCAATAGAAATCGCGAATTACTGAAACGCGATTTCCCGATTTACCCAGAAAACATGGGTCCAGGTGACAGCGCAGAGGACAGGTGGCATCAAAAATCGGGGATCGGAGATCCCAAAGGCGCGAGTTCTTCGTATTTCAAACTCGCGAACTCCGAAGCTCCGATAGGGACAAAGGGTTTCTACTCTCGTGGATAACGGTCACCTACCAAAGGAGTTAGACAAAGGGGGGCTAAGGAACGAAGCTAAGCGCCATCATAGATCGGGAATCAGGGATCCGCGAGGTGAGGGATTTGTGACCTCAGGTATACCGATTTCCCGACGGGTAAATTCCCTATCAGGGGTAAGAAATCCATGGACGAGTGATCATCAGGATTCGGTATTTGGTGAGACCCGATTCCGTGAGCTCAGGACTCGCAATATCGTGAGGTTCGATTTCCCGATTTGAAGAAGGGAGATCACAAAGAAAGTTTGTGGGTATTGAGAAATCCCGACAGGGGGGTTGAGGAGTACTTTAACTCTTCGGGCCTGGAAAAAGGAAGGTCCCGGTGATCATGGACGTGCACAGGTGGCGTCTGTGTCAGAGTCAAAGGAATACAAGTCATGGTATGCTTTTGTGATTTCTAGACCTAATTATTCCATGACAGTTTTGGGCATGAGGTTATGAGAGGCCCCTAAGTCCATCAGACAATTATGCAGTACCTTGTCATGTATGTTTAGTGATGTTTAGAAGGAAGGAGATGAATCGTATCTATCTTATACCATGGGACCTATGATGACCATTGGCTTCTTGTCTTGAAAATTGATTGAGTCTGAGGGATGATTCAAAGGTTCGGGCAACAACAGTTTAGATAGGGATCTCTTAAAGTCTTCATGCTTGACCAGCTCTGAAAGGGGTACCGGGATCCTAATATTCTGAATTTCATGCTCAAAGTTAAAATAGGAGGGGGGCTTCATAATTTCTTTTACCTCTGGGATAGGACCTTTGACCATTGATGGGGGGTTCTATGTTCTCTTTTCCCTGTTGTTGCTTGACGCATCTTTGGTGGGATTGTCTGCTCTGGGAGGCTGATCAGGGACATTGGACTTCCCATATTTCTTCTTATACCTGAGGTTGTATCTATTCTGGTTGTAGTTGGCCTTATTCCCCTTGCTCATCTCATTTAATTGAATGTCCATGAGAGACTCCTCATATGTTGATTGAGTTAAGTGAGGAGAATGAGATGCATCTTCTAGACAGTGAATTTCTAGGTCAAGGTCCTCTTCCTCTCCATCATCATCTGCGACAAGGTTGTTCTGAACAGGGGTTTGGATTTTCTGATCATCCATGTCTATGTTCTGAGGCTCTCTTTGCATAATCTGAGGAGCATGGTTATTCGGCCTCCTGAAGTTTCCTCTGTTATCAATAATTTGAGGATTTATGTACGTTTTCTTTCCCTCCAATTCCAACCTTTCCATCCTAGTTGAAAGTGATTTTAGTAACTTGGTTACTTCATCCATTTGAGGTGGGGGGGGACAGAGGAACTGGAGATTGAGGCTTTAGATCTTCCCCTTCCTTTGTCTTTATCAGCCTTATTCCTGAGTCGATCAACTGCCAATATGTTAGATTCTACTTCCAGGGATGCATCTTGCATATGAGCGATGGAGGTAGCTCTTATCTCTCTTAACAGCAGGCAGACGTAGGGGTCAAAAGCACTAGCATATGCTATTTTGGCATAGGCCTTTGTAGGATTTATCTCAGTAGGGATCTTATTGTACATTTTTTTTAATCTTTTGGAGAAGTCAGAGACATACTCTCCCTCTTTTCTTTTTAGGGACTCGAACTCTGTGATATAATACATGAATTTATTTTTATCCCCCCATTGTCTCAAAAAGATATCATCTAGCGCCTCAATCCCATCAATGGATCCAAGGGTTAGGGCCCTAAACCACTTTCTGGCTTCTCCATCAAGGCTATGGACAAAAATCCTCATCCATACATCTTCGTCTACTATGACATAGTTATCAGCATAACTATAGAAATATGCAAGGTGCTCTTCTGCAGTTATATCTCCCTCTCCTGTAAACTTAGGTAGCTGCTTAAGGTAGCCACCTGCTAGTACAGCATTAAGAGGTTGAGGTAGAATGAGAGGGGAATATATGGCAACTACTATGGCATCCATTCTATTTCTAGGGGGATTACCAACCACCATTGGGATGTGAACTAGAGGAGAACTAGGTGGTGATGGAGTTCGAGCAGGGGAGATGGGAGGTGTGTTTTTGGGGACAAATGAAAACAATGGAGGAATTGAGGGAGAAGAGGTTTCCCTCTCCATAAATGCAACAAATTTAACAGGAGGAGGAGTAGTGAAGCTCGGAGAGGGGAAATTAGTAGGAAAACTCCCAAAATTTAAACTTCTAGAAACTCCAACAGAGGGTGTAATAGGGAAATGAGAAATATTTATTAGAGTTACTATAGGAGGATGGTGAAAATTATCATAAATACCTGGTTCAGTGGCTGAAGTACCTTTTTGAAGGGTCTTTCTTCTTCTGAGAATTTTCTCTGGGTCGACTTCAGGAGTCATTAGAGGTAGTTGTGGAGTAGACCTTGTGTGTCTGCCTTTGGAAACCACAGCTGAAATAGTGGAGTTGCCTTAATGGATTCGCCAGGTGCACAGTTGCAATATTTGATGTACTGAGTTCTAATGCACCTTTAGAACTAGTAAGCTTTGTCATTCAATCCCAAGGAAGATCTTCAATTTCTTCCCCGACAACGACGCCAGAAATGTTAGCACCAGAAGTCACACCTGGATTGTGACAATGGTAAGCCTAATACCCATCAATTTGTATGTCACGAAAAATAAATTTAAAGGCGGTCTAATGGACGCAGACTCAGGATGGTATCGATCTAACTTGGAAAACTGGATCGGAAAGCACAAGCATGTGAGGTCTTGGTCTAACTTCAATCAGTAATTTGGGTATAGTGGTGAGTAGGGGGAAGAACTTGAGGAGAGTGAAGAGGTCTGCTATGGACATCCGGTCTTCCAGTAGCCTAATGAGGAAAAATTCAAAAAATAAGATCTTCTTAGATTCATAACTTTAGGAAACTAAAAATGTTATAACATCACTGCAATCAAACATCCACTACAACACAGTCATAACCATCCATGTGAATCCTTTAATCATGAACTTTCAGTATCAGACGCATATTAAGATGGAGGAAGAAAGCTGACTTGGATTAAGCAAGAATTCTCAAATACAGATACATAACCAGAAACCATAGGCTTTACTAAAACTTTACAATATGGGAGCCTAGCTCTAAGATCGACCATAACAAAATATCAAAACTGAATATTTATACTCAGAGAACCGCCACCACCAGGAGTGTGACCTTGCTACTATAATAAAATCTTTGTGTCTGCATCTTCTTTTGTCAAGCTGCACTTGCATTCTTCTGTGCGACGCAAGATCATATGAGTATAGGATTCACCAGAAAATCCATGGCATGGGAACTTTCAGTTGACTGTTTGCCCAACACAACTTGAATAACTAGCTGAGGGCTCAGGAAAAAAAACGATCATAGGCAGAGATTAAAACAGGAATGATCGACCAAAGAGAGAATAGCAATGTTGAGGGTCGATACTTCTTAGACAAGATGATAAGGAAAACAGATCGATCAAATGGATGAAGGCAAACAGAAGACAAGCTACGAGTCTAGAGGGAAAACTTACGATGAGGTCTGCAAAAGGGGGAGGGATAGGCAAGAATGCAGACTTAGGTAGAAACCACAAACCCTTAGGGTTTTTAAAACTTTATGTGCTAACAAGATTATTTTATCAAAATATATTAGAGATGAAATCTTTGAGAGGGATTGATACCTCGTGGGTTAATTGTCCCAGTTTCCTTCAAAATAGAGATTTTGTTGGTTATATTTGATCCTTCAATTCATTTGTTTCTATCTATATTTTTGAGAGACAAGTCCATCGCATATCTGGACACCTGGAGATAGACTATTAACATATTCACAATATTTATCCCTTTGACAATATTGACAAAGATTCTCCATGATATTTCATCAACATGCATCTAATATCCCTCCTTGTACATATATAATGCAATATTTGATGGATTGTCAGGGGAGAATAAAAACAATTTTGTTTTATCTGAGTTGTCTTTGTTGTAAGGTTACGTGGAAAAAGAATTAATATTCAAATTTACCAAGGATATCACTTTATCTAGACAAAAAAAGACAAAGGTGTGAAGCAACTGCAGAGGCCCCAATCATGGCCAACTACAAATGCCTTGTCTTTACCAATATAATCTGATCTTGTCTCTAATAATATGAGAATAAGTGTAATCATGCTCATCAAGAGTGGCATCTATGTCTCTACATCCTCGCTTGTCTAGGGGTATTGCATGGTATACCACCTCTATAAGCACAAGGATTTGTTTGGTTCCAACTAATAGACATCCTTGGACTTGTCGGCATCGATGTCATAATCATCGATAGGGAATGGTTTGGTGACTTGAAGGAGGAATCATATATCTTTGCAGGAAAGAGAGGATAGTGGTCAACATTGAAAGGTCGAGTTGTGCCTTCCTCGAGCTCGTCTTCTACATAATACTCAAGATCCAAGTAGCCAATAGTTCCACAAACTAGGTTTGATACATGAATCGTTCCTTCTATTACCGATCTTGAAATCTCAATTTGTAAAGAAGATAAAGGGATTCTCAGCAATTGAATGTTCCCTCACAGTCATGGATGAGATTTGATCTGCTGTTGATGATTTTTCTTTCCTTCTTTCCTATATGAGGTCGCCTCTGCTACATTTCTTTCTACACTGTAATAATCTTGAAGATGGTGTATTATTTTCCCACATTTGACAAAGAATCCTCATTCACAATCCTAACCATACACAAGTTCTTTAAACTGACAGTCCACAACAATTGCGGGGTTCGACTTTGTGGTTTAGTAAACTATATAGAGGGGGGTTACAATCATCCTCAAGCTACCATGTCAACAAAGTTCGAACCATGGTAAAAATTTTCACCTCCACCCCCCCTTCTTTGTTAAAGGTCGAGCATGTGGGGGGAGAAATACAATGAGGATCGTTGAATATCCTTTGCAATGAACTGTTGGATGATACACCCTTTCTTTTTAACTCATGGTCATATAAACTTTGGCTAAAAAAATTTATTGTCAATGCACTTAGGAAATAAAGGCTTTATAGGTTTATTTTATGACTTTGACATACAATACGAGCTTTAAAACATAACTCAAGAAATAATGTAATATTTTGAGAGAAACACTTCACTCAATACAGGATCAAGGTAAGGATTAAGGCTAGGGTTCAAATGAAAATTTTGAAATGAGATAAATGAACACAAAAGAGGTCAAACTAGAGTTGAAAGGAATTTTAGTCATGAGTAAGAAAATCCATTTTAGGTGAAAACTAACATAAATTGACAAAGTCAATTTATGTTATAACAGCTTGCATGCCTAGCTCAATGTATGTGTTATCTAAAGACTATGAAACATCTTCAATGCATGTGTCATATCCTTTTTCTTCTTCTATATTGAATTATTATTCTCCCTCTTATCCTATTACTTCTATTTCGGAGCATTATTCTACTTGATATGATGATAGTGAGGATGAAAAGCCAAGTCCGCCTACTACACATCCTCATTCACATGAGTATATTGACCCTAAACCTACACTAGCTCCATAAACTCTTCAATGGGTCTGTGCAACTAGGGAAGTAGTTGGTTTATATGGTTAGTGATCATTTTGATCAATACAAAACACACTCTTAGTTCCATGAGCCTCTTATATTTTTTCTTAAGTTATAGAGACTCGAGATCTATAAAATGTAAAGAAGCATATGGTGAACCGAAACGAGATGAAGTGATGAAAGAAGAATTACATTCTTTAATGGTGAAAGATACTTGGGATATATTCCCTCTTCCCCAAGAAATAAAACTTGTAAGATGTAAATGGGTTTAGATAACTAAGTATGAAACATATGCTAGTGTTGGCAGAAATAAAGCTCAATTAGTCACCAAATTATTTTACAAGTAGAAAGCATTAACTATAATAAATCATTTTCCCTTGTCACCAAAATGAACTTCATTCACCTAGTTCTTTCCCTTGAAACTTCATATTGATGGCAGCTCCATCAAATGGATGTAAAATCCACCTTCTTGAATGGGGATCTATAAGAATAAATTACATGGAAAACCCTCCTCAATTTGTTTGGGTGACTCTATTCTAGTTTGTCAACTTAAGAAATCCTTTTATGGCCTCAAATAATATCCTCAAGCTTGGTAAGAAAAAATGGATTGGCTACTTCTTGACTTGGGATTTTCTAGATGCCACTATGACCCAAATGTCTAGTCCAAAATAATAGGCGACCAACTTCCCATACTTGTACTTTATGTTCATGTCTTATACTCATTAGTAGTGATCCCCAATTACTTAACCATGTGAATTCCAACCTCAGAATATAAATCAAGATGATAGACTTAGGTCTCTTGCATTAATTTCTTAGTGTCCAAGTTTTTCAAACAAATGAATGAATTTAACTTTCTCGATCTAAGTATGTATGTGACCTCCTTAACCACTTTCACATGAATGAATGTAAACTAGCCCCATATCCCTTCCAATTTGGAGTTAAACTTACTACCACTTATACGTCACCCAAAATGGAAGCCACTTTCTACAAACATTGTTTGGTGGCCTTTTGTATCTAGCTCGTACTCGCTATAACATTTATTTTGTTATTGGTCTCATTGCCTTATACATTAAATATATGAACAGAAGCCATTGGAATGAAAAAGGGTGATACTTTCGTATATTTAGGTACATTTTAGTTTTTCCTATAATACCATTAAAGGGTATCTCCTATCTTGGTTTGTTTTATTAATTCATACTATGTCGCCAACCCTCATGATTAGAAATCTATTTTAGGTTATGTTTTCAAACTTTGTTTGGAATCTATTACCTAGTCATGCAAGAAACAAAATGTGATTTCTCCTTCTTCAGCAAAAGAAGAGTATGGATTAGTAGTTTTTGTTTCCCTTTCTCTTTCTTCAACATAAGTAGAGTATGGATTAGTAGTTTGTGCAATTTGTTATCACATATAGTTATCAAGGGCATCAGGTCGTCCAAGTCTGTGGTCTGCACAGGAAGCATCCAAGTGCAGCTTTCAAAAGCAGTCCATTTCGGGCTGAAATACAGGCAAGTAGACAAGTTCATGTTTCAATGACAGAGATCCTGTATACAATTCATATTAGCGGCTCTCGGACAGTCGGAGTTTAAAATTCATGCAAGGATTAACGACTAGCCAAGTGTCTCAAAGTCCCGAAGTAAATATGAGCCATTAAAGGTTAAGGACACGCGTCGAAAGATCTCACACTTTGAGAATTCGACACTTTAGAGGATTACACAAGCAAGCAGAAGAAAAATGATCGAAGCCCAAACTCCTGAAGTGAATCTCGGCCATCCAAATTGAGAGGCCACGCATCACCAGATCTCACACTTTGGTAATTTGGCACTTCGGAGGATTGCACGAGCAAGCAAAAGAAAAAGGCTCGAAGCCCGAACTCCCGAAGTGAATCTCGGTCATCCAAATCGAGAGGCCATGCGTCACTAGATCTCACACTTTGAGAATTCATCACTTCAAAGGATTGTGTGAGCAAGAAGAATAAAAAGGCCCTAAGCCCAAACTCCCAAAGTGAATCTCAATCATCCAAATTGAGAGGCCACGTGTCACCAAATCTCTCACTTCAGGAATTCAACACTTCAGAGGATTGTGCGAGCAAGCAGAAGAAAAACTCACAAAGTAATTAAGAGTCGTTGATATTTGTAGCAAGAAGTAGGGTCCATCCAAGAGCGGCATGTGGCAGAAAAAGCGGGGCTTACCTAGATCACAGATCGATGGCCACGCTTCATTGCAGGGACGAAACATGCTTGAACGATAAAATTCTTGAGCAGTCCCGAAATTGAAACCATGGTATAGCGAAAGAGCTATGGGGCGGAAGGTGGTGAATTGCAAGCTCAAAAGCGGTGTGAATACAAACCGCTTATGATGGCCCCGTAATCATGTGCTTATATAACGACAAATCTGAGAGCAGCATGTGGCTGCCCCCTAGGCTTTAAGCCATGCTCTGATCTCGAGGAGGATTCAATTAATGAAAAATATCTGGTAGCTTAAGCCTCAGCTCAATTCATAAATAGAAGGTGTGAAATATCTGGCCGAGGAGACAAAACTGTCAACCCTAGGTACCACGATGGACGTTTCTTGTTGCAAACCCATACTAATCTGAGCTTTCATCTGACAGGATAAAAAACACACAGCCTGACAGAAGGATGCACAGACGAAATATTTGAATGGGATGGCCAGATCATACTCCTGATAGTTGTGGACTGATTTTATTATAAATAGATCAATTTAAGATTTTGAAAAGGGAGGGGGGTTTCAGAGGCTGGAAATCTGAGAGACTTTAGGAGCAGGGCTCTGTATTTTTCAGTTTGTAAGCCTAAGGGCTTGGATTGTAAATATTATGTTATTGAAGATTCCTTTGACTTGTTTTTATCAGACTGTCTTCTTAGTTTACATGTTGTTATGTTTTTCTTGTCTGGATGTAATATCTCTAATCTATGGATTCCTGAGGTGGTAGAGGATCTATTGTCATCTTTCCCATCTTTCACAGTTCATCACTCAGACATTTTCTATTTTTCTTATTGTCTGTATGTGATCTCTTTGATCTATGGATTCCTGAGGCAGTAGAGGATCTGTTGTCGTCTTGCCCATATTTCATGGTTCATCCCTCAGACATTTTATGTTTTTCTCTTGTTTGGATGTACTCTCTCTGATCTATGGATTCCTGAGGTGGTAGAGGATCTGTTTTCATCTTGCCCATCTTTCATGGTTCATCACTCAGACATTTTTTGTTTTTATTCTCGTCTCGAAGTAGCATCTTTGATCTATGGATTCCTGAGGCGGTAGAGAATATATTGTCATCTTGCCCATGTTTCATCGTTTATCACTCAGACACATTTTTTCTTCTTTCTTATCATCACCACATAAATCCTTTTGTCTGATAGGCAGTTTAAATGCCTTCATTAGCAGACTACTTATGACTCCATTGCCCAGAGGTCTAGGACTAATCTGCAGTAACCTCTGTTATCTTTTCCTTTCTTAAATTCTTTTTGAACCACCTCCTCAAACCATTTTAATACATTTTACTTTTGATGGGTATTGGGCTTATCCTCTTTCAATCTGAGGATGACTCTCAGTGCTAACATTAATGGCGTCATTTTCGGGGACAGAAGTGAAGATATCTTCCCTGGGAGAACGACAACGAAGGGATCCCATTTTAGATGGTGAACTGAAGTTGGACACATTGTTCTGACTACTCATCTTTCACCATGGAGACTCCATTGTTCTAAAATCTATTGGTGACTCGACTGGTTTGAAATGGACAAGATTTTAGCTCCAAGGTATGCTTTCTTTGATTTTTCAAAGATAGTTGGTTCCCCTAATCCAGTGCCTAGTAGAGATGAATGGGAAACTATCCTTCATAAATTTCAAGGAGAAGGGTGGGAGGAACCAGCTGAACACTTGCTGGATTTTCATGATTTTATTCATCAACTTCGTATAGTGCACGAAGATGTTCAAATAAATCTTTTCATGTGTCATTAGAGGGGATTGCTCATGATTGGTGTACATCTCTTCCAGTTACAAGTATCATCTCTTTGATAGGCTTTCATGCAGCTTTCAATTCCTTTTGTGAAGAATATTTTCCAGTTGAACGTCTTTTTCAAGGATGTTGTAATGAATTTTCTTTTCTCCATAAAGATTCTGCTAGTCATGAAAGCCCGATTTGTGATGAAGCATTTATTGTAGAAGAAAACATTTACCATGAAGATCATGAGGTGTTGAATGATATTCATTATGATAGAAATAACATAGAAACATTTGGCATCATATCAAATGTATCTATTGTTTTAAATGTTCATGAAGATCAATATCTCTCTTTTGAAAATTCCGATGACGAAGAGCAAGTGTATTATGCAGTAGATATTTCTCTTGACTGGGAAGTTGAGATAGATGATGAGCTAGTTAAAAGAACTAGGGAAGATTTATCTCTGTTTTTTCCTAGCTTTTTAGAATTGAAGGCAAATGTTGTTTGTTGCTCTTATGGAGAAAATGCAGAGGATATTCCTATCCTTGAGGCATATTTTTTTGGTAGCCCTGCTTATGATGAAGAAGTTGTTTCAAATGTTGACCAAAAACAACCAATTTTTTATGAATATCCCAGTGAAGATGATGAAGAGTAGATATTTTTCATGGCTTCTTTGGAACCTTGTAGCATGGTTCCTGTGTACGATAATTATAAACCTGGTCATTGGGACGGCCATGAAGGAGAAAAGAAAGAACTAGATGTGCATCTCATATCATGTCTAGCACTGGTAAATGAGCAAATATCGCCTAGGATTAGCCAACATGCATCAATCCTTTACCCACATGTACATGATGAGAACATCAAACAACAGGTAAGCAATGATGCAATGAAGGAGATAATTTCTTACCAATTTAGCATGCCTAATTATAATTTTTTATGACCCTGTAGGGTTATATATGGAGTTGAGTTCTCCAAGAGCATTGGAGCCTGCAAAATTATTCATCTTATCATCATTTCGGGGTATTGTCAGTGTTCCAAAAAATATTTTCATTCTGCTATCATGCTTCCCTTACCTTTGTGGATAATTTGCAGTGAAAGGAGGAATTATATTACCAAACAGTCTGGGTGGCTATGGTGGAAGTTTGCTTTCACCTAGCACATTGTAAAAAATAAATTAGTATAGGATTGTACATAAATAAGCTCCTTCTAGAGAATGTATGTTTATTTTATTTTTGTAAGTAGAGAAGTGTACAAGCCAGCCTGTTGGCTTCAGCAAGATGTATTTAAGCTCGATTCCACAACCCAACAGCTAAGGCACTGGAACTGATTATTCTTAGAAGCTCACAGGGAGCATGCCATCCCCTTTGGAGCTAAATGTTATCACATATAGTTGTTAAGGGCAGCAGGTTATCCAAGTTAGTGGTCTACACAGGAAGCGTCCAAGCGCATCATTCAAAAGTAGTCCATTTCGGGATGAAATAAAGGAAAGAAGACAAGTTCATGTTTCAACGACAGAGATCATGTATACAGTTCAGATTAGCATCTTTCGAAAAGTTTAAGTTTAAAAGTCACACAAGGATTAATGACTAGCCAAGTGTCCCAAAGTCCCAAAGTAAATCTGAGCCATTGAAGGTTGCGGACATGCGTCGGCGGATCTCACACTTCGGGAATTCGTCACTTCGAAGGATTGCGTGAAAAAGCAGAAGAAAAAGGCCCAAAGCCTGAATTCCTGAAGTGAATCTCGATCGTCCAAATTGAGAGGCCACGCATCACCATATCTCACACTTCAGGAATTCGACACTTTGAAGGATTGCACGAGCAAGCAAAAGAAAAAGGATTGAATCCCAAACTCTTGAAGTGAATATCGATTGTCCAAATTGAGAGGCCACGCATCACCAGATCTCTCACTTCGGCAATTCGACACTTCGGAGGATTGCGCGAGCAAGAAGAAGAAAAACTCCTGAAGGAACTGAGAG
This sequence comes from Picea mariana, assembly GCA_032191745.1. Lineage (NCBI taxonomy): Eukaryota > Viridiplantae > Streptophyta > Pinopsida > Pinales > Pinaceae > Picea > Picea mariana. Next base: position 64,136 of record JASDQU010884680.1, read on the forward strand.
TCATTTATCTTTGCAACAGGAAGCAGGGTCCATCCAAGAGCGGCGTGTGGTAGAAAAAGTGAGGATTTCCCTGATCACAGATCGACAGTCGAGCTTCATTTCAGGGACTGAACATGCTCGAACGATAAAATTCTTGAGCAGTCCCGCAATTGAAACCATGATATAGCGAAAGAGCTACATGGCCGAAGGTGGTGAATTACGGGGCTCAAAAGTGGTGTGAATACAAACTTCTTATGATGGCCCCGCAATCACATTCTTATATAATGAAAAATACAAGAGTAGCATGTGGCCTCCCCCTAGGCATTAAGCTGCGCTCCGATCCCGAGGAGGATTCAGTTAATGAAAAAGGACTTGTAGTTGAAGCCTCAGCTCAGTCCATAAATAGAAGGTGTGAAAGCTTTGGCTGAGGAGACAAAACTGTCAGCCCAAGGTACCACGATGGACGACTTCTTCTTGCATACCCATATTGATCTAAGCTTGCATCTGACAGGATAAAACACACACAGTCTGACAGAAGGATGTGCAGACGAAATATTTGAATGGGATGGCCATATCATACTCTTAGCAATTGTGGACTGATTTGATTATAAATAGATCATTTTAATATTTTGAAAGAGGGGGGGGGGGATTTCAGAGATTGGAAATCCGAGAGACTTTAGGAGCATGGATTTGTATTTTTTAGTTTGTAAGCTCGGGGGCTTGGATTGTAAAGATTATGTTATTGAAGGTTCCTTTGAGTTGTTTTTATCAAACTTTCTTCTTAGTTTACATGATGTTTTGTTTTTCTTGTCTAGATGTAATCTCTCTAATCTATGGATTCCTGAGGCGGTAGAGGATATGTTGTCATCTCTCTCATCCTTCATGGTTCATCACTCATATATTTTATGTTTTTTTTCTTGTCTGGATGTAATCTCTCTGATCTATGGATTCCTGAGGCGGTACAGGATTTGTTGTCATCTTTCCCATCTTTCATGGTTCATCCCTCAGACATTTTGTTTTTTTCCTCTTATCTAGATGTAATCTATCTGATCTATGGATTCCCGAGGCGGTAGAGGACCTATTTTCATCTTTCCCATCTTTCATGGTTCATCACTCATACATTTTATGTTTTTCTTCTCGTTTGGAAGTAACATCTTTGATCTATGGATTCCTGAGGCAGTAGAGGATCTGTTGTCATCTTGCCCATGTTTCATCGTTTATCACTCAGACACATTATGTCTTCTTTCTTCTCATCACCACATAAATCTTTTTGTTTGATAAGCAGTTTAAATGCCTTCATTAGAAGACTACTTATGACTCCATTTCCCAACAGTCTAGCACTGATCTGCAATATCCTCTGTTATCTTTTCCTTTCTTAAAGTCTTGTTGAACCACCTCCTCAAACCATTTTAATACATTTTACTTTTTATGGGTACAGGTCTTATCCTCTTGCAGTCTGAGGGTGACTCTCAATGCTAGCACAAGTCAATAATACCTTTTGATTTGGTAGATCATTTCTAAGTTTGGTTTCCAACAGTAGCATCTAACCACCCTATGATGTGACAATGAGAATGGCATTCAACTTGTTCAAAATCTAGTTTAGGATCTCAATAATTAACACAATGATATATGCATGCACTTCATTTAGAATATTCTTCATGTTAAATTTTATCGAATAGATGATAAAGTTGTTGACATTTTCACAGAGCCCCGAAAAAAAGTCAAGTTATTAAATATTCAATCTACATTACAAGATTAGGAAGTTGTCATGAAGGAGGGATAGGATCTAATGCTTCATCCTTTATCCTTTTGTCTCTCTCGTAATTCATTTAATCCTATCCAAAAAAAAATTTAAAGGGGGATGTTATGATTTTTCAACATTAGGAATTAGTTTTAGTTCAACTCGGTCTAATTTGCTTTTAGTGTGTTTCTTTAGTATGTTTTTTAAATTTACTAATCTAATGGTAAAAATCATGTCTTACACATGAGTGATATGGAAGTTCAACATATCCTCAATATTAACAATAATTGATTTTGTGGATTAACATCTAATTGGTGCATAATATATATTTAAATATCACAAAGTATCATGTGTTGATTATCTGTTTGAGGAGTGTTCATGTAAATTACTTTTTCATTGATAGAATGCCTTTAGTGTCACGGATTGTTTTTCCCCTTTTAGGGTTTTTAACCACGTAAACATTGGTGTCACTATCTTAGATATATGGGTGAGTGAATGTCTTTAAAGTGTTGGTTAAATTCATGAAGGTGGGTAACACTTTCGTGACAATCGGATCTCCAAAATTCTGAAAGACATTTTTTCGGCCAAACTAATATTCTTTTTGGTCAAAAGTTCTATTTTTTCAGCCAAACCTTTGAACGTCAAATCGAACGGTATCGTGACAACACCCTTGATTTTGGTGTACAGTTTTAACCGAACGGATTTTTTTCATCCGGTAACATCTTTTCGGCCGAAAGATATTTCAGACGAAAGAATGTTTCGGTCGAAATATTCTTTCGGCCAAAAGACTCTTTCGGTCGAAAAGATATTTATATATTTACCGCAAATCGTTTTTCTTATGGTTTTTCTGAGTTCTTGGCAAGTGATTGTTAGTGTGAGTGATTGACTGTGTGTTGGCGTGATTGTGAGTGACTGAGTGTGTTGGCGTGGTTGTGTGAGTGGCGAGTGACTGTTAGTGTGAGTGGCGAGTGACTATTAGTGTGAGTGGAACGGTTGTGAGTGACTGAGTGTGTTGGCACGGTTGTGTTGGCACGATCGTGTTTGGCGCGGTCGTGTTGGCTGCGGGCGGGCGGATGAGAATTCGGGCAGTCGAAGTTGCAGAGAGCAGGTCTTGGAGCTGCAAGTAAGTTTCTTTTAATTTAAGTTTAATTAAATTAATTTTATTTTAATTTAAGTTTATTTTAATTTATTTTTTGTAAATTAAATTAAAGTAATTAAATTTAATTAAATTTCTTTAAATTAAATTTAAATTTCTTTTGACTGTGACTTGGCCGCGGGGAGGCAGCCTATGGCCAAGTCATGGGCAATCCCACGGCTTAGCCATAGGGCTGGCCCCCCATGGCCAAGTCATAGTCCACGGGATGTGACTTGGTCGTGTGGGGCCAGCCCTGTGGCCAAGGCATGGGCACGCCAACGGCTTGGCCATAGGGTTAGCCCCCCACAGCCAAGTCACAGTCCACGAGCTGTGACTTGGTCACGTGGGGCTATCCCTGTGGTCAAGCCGTGGGCACACCATATACAAATTACAGAGTTTCCATTTTACAGTTTACATTTTAAATACATTACAGTTCAAATTACAATTTAAATACATTTTACAGTTTACAGTTTGTTTTATAAAAATTTACAGTTTGATTCAATTTTAATGTCTGTGCATATGTTTTCAATTTTAATATCTATGCAAATGTATAATATCTATACATATGTTTTAATATCTATGCATATGTTATAATTTAGATAATATCTGTTTTCAATTTTAATATATGTGTATATGTTATAATATTGTAATATGTTATAACATATTACAATGTAATATGTTATAACATATTACAATGTAATATGTTATGACATATTACATTGTAATATGTTATGAAGAATCTGCATTAAATAAATTTTAAATACATTACAGTTCAAATTACAATTTAAATACATTTTACAGTTTGTTTTATATAAATTTACAGTTTGTTTTCAATTTTAATATATGTGCATATGTTTTCAATTTTAATATCTGTGCATATGTGTAATATCTGTACATATGTTTTAATATCTATGCATATGTTAAAATTCGGATAATATATGTTTTCAATTTTAATATATGTGCATATGTTATAACATTGTAATATGTTATGAAGAATCTGCATTAATATAGCACTCAATAAATAGAAACAAACTTTGAAACATAGGTAGTATATTCACTGAAGTCATTCCCTCAACCTCCAGAATAAATACACTGAAATATGTAACAGTCACTTTGCATTGATATCAAAATTGATAAAAGACGTCAATATTTCATGTCAAAGTCTCATTTACAATGCTAGAAGAAAGAACAGTTTTAAATACATTTTACAGTTTGTTTTCAATTTTAATATATGTGCATATGTATAATATATGTACATATGCTTCTATATCTATGCATATGTTATAATTCGGATAATATATGTTTTCAATTTTAATATTTGTGCATATGTTATAACATATTACAATGTAATATGTTATGACATATTACATTGTAATATGTTATGAAGAATCTGCATTAATATAGCACTCACCAAATAAAAACAAACTTTGAAACATAGGCAGTATATTCATTGTAGTCATTCTCTCAACCTCCAGAATAGATACATCGAAATATGTAATAGTCACTTTGCATTGGTAGCGAAACCGATAAAAGGCATCAATATTTCATGTCAAAGCCTCATTTACAAAGCTACAAGAAAGAACAGTTTTAAAATCTACAAAATATCACATACAACAGATAGAAATAAACTTTGAAACACGAGGAAAATGTCCACTACAATTATTCCCACAACCAAAATGTGTTACAGTACTTTGCACTGTAACAAAAAGACACAAACAGTGAACATTTCATGTCAATGTCTCATTTACAGAGTGATAAGAAATAAAAAATTTAAATCCAAATGTCTAACTCCAATGCCATGGACTAAGATATCAATTATGATTCCTCCAAAAGTCAATATAGCTTCCATTTTCAACAATGAAGGACTTAAAAGTATGAAGACTTAGAAATAGAACAGAATTAACGATACCCAAGAAAATTGATAAGAACACAACGAAAAGCTCATAGCAGAAATGCAATTTGAACTTGCATCTTCATTCAAGAAAGTAAAAAATGCAATTTGAACTTGCATCTCCATTTAAAAAGTCAAACATTTCAACGACTCTTGTGATTAGTGGCATATACCTTAGACTCAAACTCCACACTCTTAACTATATTGTAATATTCACATAGCTTATACGGGTAAGATATGAAGTTGATTCCATTACTTTAGCTCTCTCTTAATCAAAGTAAGTAAAACCCATCTGTATTGGATAAGATTATACCCTTTGAAAGACCCTTCTTAATGATCTATTACCCTTTGTATTTACACGAGCATCTAGTTGAAGATAATGATCTATTACCCTTTGGATAAGATAATAGTTGAAGATGGTGATATATAACTCTTTGTATTCACACAAGCATTGGAATCACATACAAGTGTAATACAGGTGTTGATACTTAGTGCCATTGCTTTCTAGTAACATCCCATGTAGTTAATAAGAGATAAGATTAATATCACAATACGTATTGATTATGGTAAATAGGTAACATGATATCACCTTGTTGAACCTTAAGCTAAGTTGTTCTTGTATTACGGATATCATAGTAATGGAATGGCTATATTCCCCTTGTATTACAGGTTAAGCTATTGCATGTAGTTCTTATTATATATTGCCCTTTGTAGTTAACAGTCATGTCGTTTCCTTCATGACCCTATGCTATAGCTCATACAACAACCTTTAACTGTAACTGAACAAATAGAGCAGAGGTTAGTAGTATCCCTATTCAATGGACCTACTTCCTTATAGTGATCATTTTTCTGGTACCAGGATGAGATTCACAGTATGGAATGTTATGGAATTAATGGGAAGCAATATCACTGGCTACTACACAATGAGAGATTCAAACCAGTGTAATTAGTAGTTCATAATCAGATACATTACTCATATCAATAAGTTGTACTCATAGTTAGTGTTGTACTAATTTCCATATTCAAATAATGGCAATCGATGGTAATAAGCTAAGATAATCCATAACCAATGGTAATAAGCTAAGCTAATCTGCAATCAATCATGAAGGAGAAGAAGACATCTAGGATGACACACCAGAATACCCTGACTCATATGATGGCAAGGAAATGGAATTTGGGGATCTCGACCTAAAGTCTATTTCTTCTTCATACTAGCAACAAAACTTGAATTCAATCATTGAGCAATAGCCTCGGCTTCTGAAGGACTAGTTGGTTCATAATAAAATTCTTAGCAACCCAACACCAAAAATAAAAGGTATGTCCTATGTTCCCAATGATACAAGAAACTAAATGCCTCCAAGTCCTTCTTCAAACCCTTTCCTCTTACATCTAGTAGGGAACCAAGCTATGGCCTTATATGCACACGAAGTAGCAAGAGGCCTTTCCCTTATCTAGAACCCTGCTAAATAACTTTTTCCAACTTCTTTACCACCAAGCGCTTCCTCACAGCTCCCTTCCAGCTTGTATGGTCCTATAAAACTTGTTTTCTCACAAATTTTTATGGCCCCAACTCTATCCCTGACAAGCTTCATTTTCTTGACTTCATTCAACACCTGCAACCCCGTCATCAATAATGATCATTGGCTTATTGGTGGATACTTCAACATAATTACCTCTTTGAACAAAAATAAAGGAGACATAAGAAGTCTCAACCATGACTCCCAATCCTTTCTTGATACCATCCAATCCCTCAACCATCAATGATATTCACACCTAGAACAATTGTAGAAGAGGACAAAACTAGGTGGCTTCAAGACTTGATCGCTTTCTAGCCTCATAATATTTTTTTCTAGTCAGTTTCCATCATTCAGCCTTCATCCTTCCCTACAATGACTTATACCACTAGCCAATCATGTTAAATTCACACCTTCATGGAAACCCTCTCATCCCACCATTCCTCTTTGAAAGTTTGTGTTTTAACCATCCAAATTTCTAGAAAAACATCAAATCCTAGTGGGAAGAATGCAACCTTTATTCATGAACACCTATGTACATATTTCACCAGAAAGTGAAGCATATCAAACAAAAACTAAGAATATGGAACAAAGAGGAATTTGGCAATATTTTCCATGGAAAAAAAGAGATTGCCTCCCAGATGGAACAGGTCCAACAAACCATCATACGTGAAGGTCGCATAGAACAGTTGATAAGGAAGATAAGAAAATACAATCTCAAATTAATGAAAGAGAAAAACAAGAGGAGGGGAGGAAATTCTTTGATTTATCTAAAATAAACTGGAGCTATGTAGAGGGGAGGAAAATCTTGGATTGGGTTATCCTTTCACATGGTCATCCACTCTCTAAAAATTTTCAAAACTCTCGGTATGCTCTTAAAATTGGATATGTCTAAATCCCTCGACAAGTTGAGTTGGCAAGACATTCATCATACCCTCCGTGCCTTTGGCTTCTCCCATGTCCTTCAAAATGCTCAATGCATCGTGACAACTGGTCCTTCTCAAGTATATCCTTCAATCCATGCCTCTTTACTTGTTTGCATCCATGGTTTCTCCCAAAGCGATCCTGAAAGTTGTCTGAAACCTCCAAAGATCCTTTCTGTGGGGTGGAACTTGCAAAGAAAAGAAATGGAATTTAGTCACTTAGACAAGCTCAGTCTCCCTAATCTCAAATGAGGACTCATTCTCAAATATCCTGATGTCCCTAGCTCATTCTGTGGAGATAAAACATGGTGGCATTGACTAACATCAAATAATACTCTATGGGCCCTCCTTTGGTGCAAGAAGTACTACCCTCTCATAGAGCCTCAAGACCTGATCATACTTTCAAGAAATATTTCAAGCTCATTAATATTGAATAGTGTCTAGAAAAAGAAAGATATTATCCACACTCATTGTTTTTGGGAAGTCAAGGATGGAACCAATGTTTTATTTTGGGATGAAACATGGCAACAAATTCCTCCTTTCCACCATAATATGGAAATTATTTCAAATGGACGTGAGTAGAATTTTCAACTTCTTCTTCTATTTGGCCCCAACCACGGCTTTATGCTACATCTTAGCTAGCAAATGTTTGATTGGATGCAAACCCAGTAATTTGTCACTATATCATAAAGTAATGATGTCATCAATTTAAAATTTAATTAGATGGCAGATTTCTTCCATCCAACCTAACATGGTGTAAAGTTAATTGTTGATTTTCATGGATTGTGCTCCATACTCGTTGGATGCATGAAATCTAATTTCCCATATAGACAACCGCTACTCTGTTACCAGACTTTGACCCATGTATTCTTCATATATTATGTGTTTCAATCATAGTAAGTGCTTATCATGTTGTGGCGTTGCCTTTCCACTTGTACTTTTGGAGCATTTCATCAACTTTATGTCCTAATATGTGCTCGTCTAAATATTGTTTCCATTTTTGGTGGATTTACCAAGGTTATTTGTGCTAATAGTAAGAAACCAAAATATATTTGAAATGGGCATGGGTAGTGGAGTTATGCATGACTCTATTATAATTGTGTCTAACATAAAGAACATTTCTATTATTTTTGTCTTATTTTTTTTCTTTCTTTATAATTTTTGTTGGTCAATGTTGAGATATTAACTCATACTTGTCTTGTGCTTAACTTTTCATGAATTTCCAAAGGATAGATATTGAGGCGAGATGTCGAGACATGAGTCTCCAGACATTCCTCGCAAACTCTCTAGGCTATCCCAAGAAGGAAGAAGAAGAACCCCTTCTTCGACTGAGACTCTGAGTGACCAATGACAATCTCGTCAGAGGATATTATCAAAAGAGTATGTGAATAGATCAACTCGAGAATGTGCTCAAGCAAGTGCTATGGATGCAGTCTCCTTAGATAGGTTGCGCATTGATACTCCTACACCTGATAATGTAGGAAATACATCAGGACAAAAAAATATTTTTTGTGATTTTCTTTGATTTTGTTTATTTTTGTTGTATTTTTGTGTATTTAAATTTATGTCAAGTTAAATGTTGTAATCAATTTCAAATGTGTGTGTAGACAATGAGTTTAGAGCGAGTGAAGACAATGAAAGAGAGAGTGGGTGTCACAAAAATTCTAATGTTGGTGAAGAGGGTGAAGGTGGATTTCGGAGGCGGTGTTATCAAGAAACGGAATATTACACGCCTACGTCCACCTATCCTTCGGATGTTGGTGATGAGCTTCCCTGGGAAGGGAGTACTGAAGAAATGACCCTTGATCGATGCTGAGGTGTTAAAAGTAGGTTGGAAAATGATTTGAGGATCTTGGATCTCCCTGAGGAGAGTAAACAAAGCTTGCAGATTGTTTTGCATTCATTGCAAAACTTTATGATATCAAAATATGGGGCCAACCACTGATAGTTTTATCGATTTGATGAGGTGGAGAAAGTCAGAGGTGATGGGCCCTAATAAATAGGACGTAGTAAAAAATAAAGTTTCAAAAGAAAACTCAATTTCGATGTTCAATTTCAAAGATGGGTCAAAACGAAAGATGTTGAAGGTGCAATATTTTAAGCACCCAGACATAGTAGGACATCTATATAACAAATTTTTGACAGCATATGGGAAATTTTCGTGGAACGATGAGGTTCCACATTATTTTGCTAGACACTTTTATGCAGATTTTTTCATGGACATGCACCCTAATTATAATAGTCTATCGTTTGATTATTATGGGGTTGGTAAAGGACGGACATATGATCGAAAATGGGCATATGAAAATGTGACATTGCAAAGACCTACATGACCTTTAGTATCTCGCCCAACAGGGGCATTTGCTTCACATTCAGAGTTGTGAGCTTCATCAAAGGTTGGAAAAGAGGCTAGGAATGCAATCGAGAAAAATTTGGAATCAATTTTTTATGGTGTTGATGTTGGTTTGAACCGTCAGAGAACAAAAGTCAATTCTCGGGCCATTTTGTTTATAAAATAGATGCGGAGTTAGATACCATGTCAGTAGAATATCTTAAGGAGTATGCAAAATTTTTCCATGATGGATGGAAGGAGGTCATTCAAAATGATGAACCGAACAGCGAATTGGTATGTGTTCTAGCTAGTAAATGTTTTATGCATTTTAGGATAGTTTACTTATACTTCTAGAGCTAGATACATATCATTGTATCTATAGAAATAATTGAGTTGTTATTGTCATTAATTGCAGTTTGGAGATATGTTAAATGAATCTTTAGTAAATAGGGGACTTGATTCCACAAGTTTAAATTTGGATGGGTTGAATTAGGTATGTGTTTTCTAATATCCATGGATGAGCACTTTAGTTGTCCAATCTCCAATATTTTGAATAAGATCAACAACATTTATAATTTTGTATAAATGTGAATACATTGAATCCTAGATTTAGTTCTTAGTTGTGTTGTTCATAGATCCATGTTACATCTCCTAATACTTGGTCAGGCTTGTCTCAATTCTCATTGGGAGAGTTTGAAGAGGGTGGGAGTTCACAGGTATCATTGCATGTTGAAAACAAATTTAGTTATATTTTAAAATTGCAAATTGTTAAGAACCAAATATCAATATAGCATAGAAAATCCTCAGAAAAAGTACTCAATGCCTTGAAAAAGAGAGAATTTTAGATAATAAGCCTCTTCGAGGGCGCAACCTCCTTTTACCCCACTTAAATGTTCAAGTACAAGATGATTCAAAATGAAAATGTCTCATTGGTATATATAGGAGACTAGGAGGTATAATTACAACTAATGGCCTATAGCCGACATAAATAAAATAACATTACTAATCTAATATGCCCCAATTAAGGGGTAATGAGCCAATATTAGGGCTTAACATGCCCCTCCCCTTGAGACAAGTGTTGTCCGCAACACTTGAGTAACTCTGGATGCTTCTGTATAAAAGACTCATCTTCCCAAGTGGAATCTTCAACTGGTAGTTTCCTCCATTTAATGA
>JASDQU010884681.1:23181-36087 GCA_032191745.1 Picea mariana
CTGGGTTTTCTATTCTCCAACTTAGGATTATTTCATGAGTTCTCTAATCCTTTCATTGCATGCATTCGTGCATTCTCTTTCAATGGATCCCTCTTATTTTTCCTATCTTTCTATATGTCCCATTCCATCTTACCTCATGTGCTTTTCTTGCACGTATGACTTAGGTAGGTTCTTGACCTGTCCTTCTATTTATTCTATCAGAAGGAAACTCATGGGTCAATCATGGGGACCCATGGTGATCTTTCCTACTATCCTCTATATGACATCCTCATGTCCCTTCTGATTTGTCTTGAAATTAGGGATAAAGGAATTAACATGAATAAGGCTTGAGGTCCTTTACTTTATTACGACCTTCTCACATTCCACTAGTGATATCATGGTCGGTACTTTAAACTTCACCCCATAGTCAGTGTTGGAATTTACAATTAAACAATAATACATCTACAATAGTTACATGTCATTGCATGGAAATCATTAATCATGATTAATTACATGTATTTGGGGTTTGGAGAGGGGATGTTACATAATTGGCCTTAAAAAAGGGTGAAAAGGGCCAAATAACACCCTAGAATAAAGGAGAACCCCTACATTAAGGTGTATATCTCTATAAACCCTAGAGAAACCCTAAAAGAGATAATATATGAAAACCTTAGTTATGTACTATAACAAAGAGGCCACTAAGCAATATCTTCTACATTAGGAAAAAACATTGATAGGGTAAGGTTTGAAACCATGTTGATATTTATAAGGATAAATAGAAGAACGGATGGAACCAAATCTCACCTAATCTTGAGATAGCCTCCTCACAAGTGTTCTAGAGAGAGAAAGGTCTAGTGCACTCGAGTGCTTATCGAGGGTCAAAAGGACCTTATCACACTCCAAAATATATTAAGTGCAAATAACCCAGGTGGTATTATCACAAGACCATTGCCTAAAATTCAAGCGTTGACAAACTTTTGGACCTCAGATGATCGATGGCTCTCATACATCGTCAGAATTTCTCTGAAAACCCTAAATCGATGGTCATCAGAGTCCCTTTGTCGAAGTCGCATATGGATCCAAGCCTCAAGCGCTCTGAGGGTGAACCTCTGATGGAGGGTCCATATTTTCTATCTAAACTATTTTCAAGGGGGGATTGATCAACAACCTAGATCTCAACAAACCATTAATCATGCTTAAAGAGATCGATGGTTCAGATTTTATCCATGCCCCTAGGGTAGTGATTCAGCGATACAGGCGGGCCACTTGCAGAGCACTGCTAGAACCAATCACAAGATTCCATGTGGACATGTGGAACCCACCACAAACATAGGTAAATATCCTAAATCTAGGTGACACATATCATGTCAGTTTTCCATCTTAGTGTCATTGTTGGCTAGTAGAAAGTTGCCACTTGTCTAATTTGGCATCACCGCGATAACGTTCATGCCTTAGCAATTTTTTTCTTTTGAACAAGATGAGATCAATGAATCTCATTTGATATATTGTTCCTCCAATCTAATGTCCATATCTAATAATATCTATAGCTCCATATCAACAGTCATCATAGTTCCTTCATTGGAGTTCCTCATTGATCTTGGCTCTAGCTAGCTTCGATGGCTGCACCTCCGAAGGATGATCCAAATTTGGTAAAGGAGAGAAAGATAAACGATCCAGGATCCATCACGGTTTCTCTCCTATGAAAATTAATGATGATTGGATGCATTTCCTCAATGATGTATGCATGAACCCACTTCCATCATGGCACCTATCAGACCAATTAGAAGCTTCCACGTGGACATGCAAAACTTTCCACATACACAGGTAAATATATCGAAATTGGGTGACACATTTCTCATCTATCTAACACATCAGTCCCAATGTGGCTAGTGAGAAAGTTCCACATGTGCACGGTGATTTCATCATAATATCATTCATTCCTTAGTAGTTTCTAGATTTGATTGAGCATAGAACGATGAATCTTGTGCATCTTCGAACCTCCTTGTGTAATTCTAGATAATTAACGATTGATATTTACTCTCAGATTTCCCTTGTCGAAATCATTTTGGAAGAGCATACCTCAACCACTCTGTTGTGCACCTATAAAGGATGGTTCATATCCATTCAGACCTGTTTCAAGTGGGACCGATCAATGGTACATAATTACTCTTTATATCCAAGCCTCCCAACCAGGTGTCACACCATCTTGAAAGCAAAGAATTGTCAGGGCCAATCAGAGAATGCCATATAGACAAGTTGAACCCACTAGATAAATAGGTCAACACAACAAAAATTGGTGAAGTGTGTCCCACTCCCAAGCCACATCAGAGCCATCTTGTGCCAATGAAAATCTTCCACATGTCTAGGGTGACATTAGCGCGATATATTTTCCTTAGCAAATTTTGTCCCATGGCCAAGATCGATCTAAGAATCCCATCCCATATCCAACACCCTGATCAACAACCACGATCTCATCTTATTACAAATTTAATCAACGATCTAGATCCAATCAGGTTGAGATGATAGTTGTTGTGTTATTCTTTTGAAAACCTTGATAGCTCTGACAGGTGTGCCTTTGATAGATGACTATGATTACTCACTGAAACCGATCCAAAGGATATTCAGTCACGTGATCTATGAATTTGATATTTCAAGCTTCCAACCAAAAGGAAAATTATTACAAATATTTCTAATGAGCAAGGAGTGACAAATATTTTTTTCTATAAGTTTCCATTTTCACCATGATATCAACACAACAAAATTCATGGAGGTAAAAGTAATCAAGTTTGACCAAGGGAGAAACCATCCAAGAATAAAAAATATGAGAATGGTTTCAAGAAGCTGGAAGTGGTTTCAAGAAGCAGTTTAGGGCACGAGTGAGAGGAATAAAATAGAACGTAAGCACCCATTGTCAAGTTTGACACTTTAGGGATTCAAAGAGTTTCTTGTAACCATATTTGTTTGACCACAAAAACTTGAGCACATTTAGTTGATAAATGCATCAAGAAACCAGAGATTCATCCCTTGCATTTAAGTTTCAATCTGTAATTCCTCCTTCTATTGTATATGTGCTTCAGTAAAGCATCTCCTCCGATTTTTTGTTTTTCCTGTATCAGATATGATTTATAAAATATTAGATAACACATTGTACCTTGTGTTCAGTGTTATGACATGTTGTTTAATATTGATATAGAAGTGATTTCCTCTTAATGAATGACCATTTGTTATCATCTTTTTGTGCATTTAAATGATATGTAGAGGGTAACTCCATATTTTTTAGTGTATGAAGATGTTAGCTTCTTGTAGCATGTTTTATGTATATTTATACATCTGTTAGAGATGTTGAATTATTAATTTATCAACATGTTATTCCTTTTCCATAGGCTAGATGATTCATTCTTAGCAATTCACTATGTGTTTATTGTGTTCTTCCCTCTAACCCATCATTCCATTCTCCTATTAACCTTTATTTTCTAAAATACTCGTAGACATATGTCTTTGATAGTTGAGAGAATTTTTCATATGAGATGATATTGTTTAAGGTCCTATAATTTTAGGAGAGAAAGAGAGAGAGAGGGGGGAAAACTTCCCAAATATCGCATAGTTACCTTACTACAAATCTAGAGTTAAGATTCATTTTGAGTCTTAGCCCCTAGAGTTCATCGACATTATTCTAACAACACCCTAGAACATATCAATGAATAACATATGAAATGGCATCATTTCTAAGGATTTAAGTTGAAGAAATATTCCCTTGGCATATGACATTGTAAGCTATGAGACTTAATGGTGAACAAACCTTAGAAACTTAGTTGTTAATATTTCACATCACAACTCCACAAAAGGAAAATATGGCCTCAATCAGAAGACATACCATAAGTGTTATAACCATAATTTGTACCAGACATGCTTACCTGGCATCAGGCCATCTCAAATTCCTTTTTTGCCAAAGCACTGCTGAACAACTCTTCTTAAAAACCTCTTTTATAAGGGCCCACGTGCCCTACTCCATTACTGCACGCGTGTACACAATAGCTGACCCAAAATAGCCTGCGTGTACCTACAAAAGCATGAAAAAAGGAAATTTGCCGATGGAACACACAGCTTTGGGTAAGTTAACTAAACCTTCCAACCATGCATGGCCGAGGGTTCATCCAAATACCTAGCTTCTTCTAGCCTATAAAAGAAGGGTTAGGGGTCCCATTTGGAGGAGGAAAATAATATTAAAGAAACTCTACCATTTGCACATTCCCATTGTCCCAACCCTTTAGCCATCCTTGTGTAAGAAGAGATACATAGCAAATAAGTTGGAGGACAATTGAAGAGGAGCCTAGGATCAGGTTCGTGGAGCGGTGGCTGGTCTCGACATTGTAAGTTGATTCATTAAAATTAATAAAGAAATGCTTTTCCCGTCCCACTATATGAGTTCTTCATAGTTTATTGAATATATGTTTGAATCTCTAACCCAATAATCTGTAGGTAAAATGCATGTATAGTTTGCTGCTTGTTTTGTATGTAGGTTAGCCTTGGGAGGAGAGATGCCAACAAGCAATCAAGTGTGAAGAAGGATCAATATCGAATGCCTGAAACAAGGTATGTTCATCTAACCATGTATTTTCTTAAAAGAAATGGGGATTATGTCTAGGACGACAATAG
Source organism: Picea mariana (assembly GCA_032191745.1). Lineage (NCBI taxonomy): Eukaryota > Viridiplantae > Streptophyta > Pinopsida > Pinales > Pinaceae > Picea > Picea mariana. The sequence goes on from JASDQU010884681.1 coordinate 27,817, forward strand.
AAAGTAGGATTCTTTTGGTCTCATCTGCATGCATAATATAACCCTAAATGCTAGTCCGTAGGGGGATTTCCCACCACAACAATAAGCCACCCTTATCTTGATTAGGTCCCAATATATTCATATATAAAATGCTTGTGACCTGGAGGAATATCAGAGAGTGGCATACATCATTTTTCTTAGGTAACCCTTATCTATAAATCTCTCCTTTTGTTGTTTATCAAAATGTTAAATCTGTAGATCTGACTAATATACCTGAAGATTCACTATATAATGAAAAATTTCCTCTAGAACCATTACTATACCTCCATAATTCTCCTTTAGAATTTAGACAAGAAGTCAATTCTTCTTGTCAACCCTTCTTGAAAATTCTTGTCCCTCCTCTGTCCTTTGAATCCCATAACATAATTTTACAAAATATCATGGTTGGATTAGGTGGAGGAATACCTAGGGAAATAAACCTCTTCCCACACCCCCTATAAATCCTTGGGTTACTTACAGATTCTCCCCATTGAATATTCCCCAAATTACCCATGACCTCCCTGAGAATTACATGAAATATCTGCCAAAATTTGATGGAGATAAAACTCATTCAACTGAAGAGCATATGATTTATTTCCAAGAATTTATCGATGACCAGTTTTTAGAGAAATACGATGTATTCACGAGGATATTTTTCCAAACTATAGTGGGATATGTTAGAAAATGGTTCAGAGAACTTCCTGCCACTTCAATTCATAGTTGTATAGATCTAGAAGCTAGTTGTGATCGATGATTTCAATAGGAGGTTTAATAAGATCTGTAACAAGATCCCTGTAGATATAAGTCCATCAAAACCAAAAACTAAAGTGACCTACACCGGGCATTTGATGTTGATCTTTTCATGACTTTGAGAAAAAGAAGATCCCTAACCTTGTTATTAATGAAAGAGAATGCAATAGACATAGAAGGAAACATGATTGCATAAGGAAATATGAAGAAAAAATAGGATCAGGAAGAAAATAAAAAGGCAAGGGAAGACTGTGGTACTTCTTATCCAAGTAGACTATCCCAAGAAGAAAATATGGATGAGGTGTATAGATTGATCAGGAATATGACAAAACAAATGTCTAGATTTGAGATAGAGCATAGCAGTACAAATATATCCCCCCATGCAAGAGGATGCAATAGAAATAGAATAAAACATTATTACATCAGGAAAGATGAAGGAAAAACGGGATCATGTAGAAACAAAAATGTCAGGGAAGACTATGGTACTTCATATCCAAGTAGAGTATCCCAAGAAGAAAAGATGGATGAGATGTCTAGATTGATTAGGAATAAGACAAAAAAAAATGTCCAAATTTGAGATAGAGAATAGAAATACAAATAGTGACACCCAAGAAGGAAGCATAAGGAATCCTGACTCTAATCAATTCAGAAGACCTCCAAATCCATAGCTCATGAGAAGGGAGAGAAGAAATGAAGAACAACCCATTCTGCCTCCTATGAAAACCAACAATGATAACAACTTTATTGAAGAAGTAGTGGGCAAGAGCTATGATGAATACACAAAATAAATACATCTAATTCAATATGAGAATGATTCCATACATCTAACTCAAAATGATTATGAGTCTCTAAATCCTAAGAAACCGATGCCCAACAATCAACCCAACAAAGGATATTTATCCTCAGTTTAGTACATAATTTTTGTTGATGCACTATAGGTTGAGATGCATAAGAAGCATGATCTCAAGCCTTGGGAAAAAGAATTTGTTGCATACAATCAACCTCAAGTTAAGAAATTTGGTCCAACGTTGTTTAAATATAAAGCTAAAGAGGTTCTAGACATCCCTAAGGTAGTTCAAGTTTTGGAGCTTGTAAAAAAGGAAAAAATAAGCTAAAGAACTCGAGGAATTGGTTTCACCTTTCAATTGTGAATGTGAATTGTCTAAGATCAATATTCTTATGCCTTTGGTGGAGATAGAAAAAAAACCCTCATACCATAATAGATTGAGAAAATGAGGCAAGGGAAGGGATCAACAAATCCTCCTTATACTTTGAATGTACAAGATGAGTCTCGTACCATATTTTTTGGTCCTCATATTAATGAAATAGAGGAATCTGTGGAACCCTTCTATGTGACCTTGAATATTCATGATAAAATGTTGCATAATTGTATTCTCGATTCTGGAGCATCACATAATCTTATTCCCAAAATGGTCATGGAAAAGTTGGTGTTGGAAATAACCAATCCATATCCTGATCTCTATTATTTTTATTCCAGAAATGTGAAGTGTTATGGGATGATTAAAGACATGGTTTTCAACATGGGATAGATTCCTATTAAGAGAACTATGATGGATGTTCTGGTGGATGATGTACCAGCCAATTATGGAATGTTGTTTTCTAGAACATGGGAACAAAAATTGGTAGGCACTATGCATATGGATATGACTTATGGCACTGTACCAGTTTTTTGAGGAGAGCTCAGAAGGCTGTACTGAGAGATAAAGTTTTCTTATATGGTCAGTGATCATAAAAGCCCTGTGAATCATCCCATATATGTTGTTGATGAATATATGGGCTATTGTATCTTATATATAAATGAAGAGTACAATGAAACCACAATTCTTGTAGGTCCTCTTGTAAGCCCTATGGAGGAAGTGGATGGCATATGGTAAAAAAATATTATGGTGCATAATCAAAAGAAGGGGTTGGGGCTGTTATAGTGCTCATCTTGCCCACAAAAAAATAAATTCATATGTTCAACAAGCTTGCGTTCGATTCCACAAATAAAGTGGTTGAATATGAAGCCTTGATCTTAGGCTTGGAGGAAGCAAGAAAGATGAAAATTACCAACCTTGTGGTATTTGGAGATTCGAAGATAGTTCTGCACCAGGTAAAAGGTTTCTATAAAATAAGGCATCTAAGAATGAGGGTGTACAGAAATCATATATGGGATATGATTGAAAATTCTTATGTAGATTTCACTATTCTTGTTGTTTTGAGAGAGTTTAATGAGCCAGTTGATTCCTTAGCAGTAGCTTCCAGTACCTTTAAAGTACTAGCCATCCCTTAAATTAATTATGATATCAAAATGAGATACAAACCTTCCATTCCTAATAATATCAAATAATGGCAAGTTTTTGAAGATGATCAACAGATCAAAAAAATCATGGAAGTGATAGATGAGTTTGCAAATACTCATATTGATTTAGATGATGAAGAAGAAACCAAAAAGAAGATTGGGGAGGAGGCCGAAGATATCCCTTAATTTATGAATTACAAGATTGAGCATAAAGACTTGCAGGTTAAGAATAACTTCATTCGCAAAGTATTGGTTCCTTTAGAAAAATTGTTTGGTAGAAATGATGTACCGGTCAAACCATCTATCCTCCCCAAAGACGATAGCATTCAAGAATATGATATTGGGACTTAAAAAGATCCTAAATATACTAAGTTATCTAAAAATATGCATGCTTATCATAGGGCATAGTATTTTCATCTATTTAAAGAGTACATGAATATCTTTGCATGGAGATACAAGGACCTAAAAACTTATGATACCAGTATCATCTAGTATCGAATACCCCTCAAGCCTAGTACTAATCCTTTCAAGCAGAAGATCGAGAAAGTTAATCCTCTTGTTTTTCTTACCACTAAGAAAGAGGTGAGAAATGTTTTGGATTCCCATATTATTATTCCCTTAAGGTACTCTGAATGGGTTTATAATTTAGTTCTAGTGAGAAATAAGAGTGGGGAAATAAGGCTATGTGTGGACTTCAGAAACCTGAATAAATACTCTCTAAAATATGACTATCCCCTACCCAAGATGGATCATATACTGCAAAAAATAGTAGGGGAAAACAAGATATCCATGATGGATGTTTTTTCAAGATACAACCAAGTGATCATGCACCTAGATGACAGAGAGAAAACATTCACAACACCATGTGGGACTTTCACGTATGAAAACATTCCATTTGGTATGATAAATGTAGGAGCAACTTTTCATAGAGCTATGGACATTTACTTTGTGTGTGAGAAAGACAAGTTCATTTTCATGTACCTTGATGACATGACTATTTTCTCCAAGATAGATGAATATCAAATCAAGCATTTAAGGAAAAAGTTTGTGAAGTGTAGGAAGTTTTGGTTTTCCTTGAACCCGAAAAAGTATTATTTTTATATGGAAGAAAGAAAGCTTCTTAGCCATATAGTATCCAAATAAAGGGTGAATATAGATATGTAAAGGGTGGAGGAAATCAAGCAAATTGATCATCCTAGGAACAAGAAAAAAGTATAATATTTCCTAGGTAAAATGGTCTTTAAGAGAAGGTTTTTCCCCAATTTTGCTGAAATTGTGAAGCATATTACCAACATGTTAAAGAAGGACCATGGATTAAAGTGGATATTTGAAGCCAAAGAATATTTCCATTAGATCAAGGAATCCTTGGGAGAGTCTCCAAATTTGATCAGCTCGAATTATGACAAATATTTCATCATTTTATCTTTTTCATCAACACATACGATAGATGTTATGTTGCTTTAGAAAATGAAAAACGCCAAGATCATCCCATAGCCTTTTTCAAAAAGGCCTTTAGAGATGTCAAGATAAAGTATAGTAGCATGTAAAACCATGATTATGCATTAGTCAAAGCATTAAATAATTTCAGAGATTATATACTGCACTCTAAGATATCTTATGTACCTACCAGTACTATAAAGGACATTATCACATAGCCTAACAATGAGGGAAGAAGAGGTAAATTGATTGCTAATATTCAAGGGTATGACCTGGAGATAAAGCCCACAAAGCTAGTAGAAGTAAAAGGACAAGCCAAACCACTGGTTGAATCTAATTGCAAAGTTTTACATTTGAATGCACTATCAACAAACATCGTAGCAACAAAGTCTGAAGAGGATGAAACACAAGAACCATCCTTATAGGTAAGCCCCAAATTTTCTCATTTTGATTGGTATAAATACATCATATATAAATATAGGGATAGATATATTAAGCTTAAGGCTATAAAGTATTGTATTTTAGGGGAAAATTTTATTTGGAAGGACTGAGGGGGAATCCTAATAAATTGTCTCACTGAGGAAAAAACTAAGGGAATAATCATTAATTTTCATAAGGGTGTGTGTGGGGGTCACCATGCTTGGAGAGCCACTACATACAATATCCTTAGAGTTAGGTATTACTAGCCCTCCTTATTTTATTATGTAAATGGATTGGTTTGAGCATGTGTAGAATGCCAAATATTTGCAAGAAACTAGGACTTGTTTCCCCTCCCACTAAAACCACTCTAAGTTGAGACACCTTTCCAATAGTGGCGATTATACTTCATTGGGTAGATATGGGAAACTCCCCTTGAACCTATCTCTTAGAAATTCCCCTAGAACCTCCCCTCTCTTTTGGATTGAATCATCGACCCCCATATTTTTCCATATTTCGTTACCAGTTGGCATCACGTTTTTTTATTAAAACTTAGAAATACATTGCACAAATACATCATTTGGTCATAGACACACATTATGTATACATTAAGAATTAATATAACTAGGTATTATAGTGGGGATGTTATGTCTCCCTCCTCTAAAAATTTTCATCATCCTCGGTGCACATTATGTCAATATACATTTCCAAATTTACATCACAGTACCAAGAAATAAAAAAATTTCAATTTTACAACCCTATTAGCAGTTCCAACCAAAATATCATATTCCTCTCAACCCGCTAACCTAGGAAATGTACCCACTTCAATTTTATTAGTCCATCGAGTTGTACCATCAGTTTTTAAGGGCCCCTCACATAGGTTTTATAGGAATATGAGATGTGTTTCCAAAACTCTAACTGCTCAAAATGGAGTCTTACATTCTTATATTCTATTTTATTAAAAAAAAATCACAGGTATTCTTCTTGCATGTTTTCTTCATTCTCCCATGTATTGGAATTATTTTTTTTTTTTTTCATTGATGGAAACATGCGTCAAACATGTATAATAATCAGAGGAAAAGAATGATCACCTTGGAGCAGAAGCGATTCATGATCATTGTTGATCATGATAGGATCAATAATGATCCTATTTTCCTAAAGATTAGAATATATAGTGGGGATATTCTACAAAGAATACACACATAGAATCAGAGCGTGCAATTTTAAGGTCTTGGGAAAGGATGAAGGAAATATCAGAAGGGAGAGCGCATTGCAGAAGTGTTATCGGGATTTAAATCCCCACAACAAAAATACAAAGGAATCAAGGAAGAATAATGTCCATTGATATAGTTCTTGGGAAACTCTTGGGCCATCAGATCACGCATAAGCCAAAGGCTACACAGAAGAATCCCTTATGAAGAATCCCTTATGAAGGATCCTGGAAATCTAATCATCCATTCAAATTTCAGGAGTAATCGCAACCATCAGATCAATTAGAACCATTGATCAAAGCCAAGTGGAAGGATAGTGTAAGTTTCGGGACATCGAAACTTCTCCACTTCGGTGAAAATTGGATATAAGGTAGAGAAACAAACTCATGAAGTCACGAAGTCATGAAATCCCACTAGTCATTAGATCAAGGAAGGACTTTAGATGAATTCTTGACCATCTGATCAATTTTAGTGGAAGGAGAGTGTAAGCCACAATATCCCGAAGTCTCGGATTAAACGAACTCATGCATACTGTTAATTTAAGATATCCTTGAGAGAAATATGAGCCATTGGATTTGTTGTTCAACTCTGGAACTAACCACTACAGTGAAAATAAGTCTAAAATAAGTAAGTTTATGCGAAGGCCAAAGCCTCAGATTCATGAACTCTCGTCGATCGTTGGATCAGAAAATCCCATCAACCATTGATCCGGAGTGAAAAATTTCAAAGCGTGCTAAGAAATATAGTGGTCAACTCCATCCTTGACCAACTCTAGTGATAAATAGCTTAGATGAACCAATAACTCTCGAACCCCAGAATTCTGGAATAAAGAAAGGTCGTTGGATCAATATAGTTGAAGATATACAGTGGTAGATATATATTCATCACTTTGGCTATGTTCAAAGGTTGATATAGAAGTGAAAAACTCCCAAATCCACAAAGTGCAAAGCCATGATCCAGGAGGGAGACATGTGGTAGAAGAAAAATATGACATGTGGCCCAATCACATGGTGACATGTGTCAAGGTCGATGTGGCATAGAAGGACTGTGAAATTCATGAATCAGAGTGACATGTGGCACACATACTATGGGTCCACATCAACCTAGGTGGAATCAACATACCATGTCACTTCGGGATTATAACCTCCAGGGATATCCAACTTATCCTACCTGCATTTACCTGCAAAAATGCTTGAAGCTCCGAAGGTCGAAGTCGTGAACTAACGTTGTTCATTGATATAATATCCTTTAGGATATCTCATGACCATTAGATCAAGCGTAGTGGAAGAATAGTGTAAGCATGATATTCTAACCGATAACAAGTGGTCACTATCATTTTATGAATTATTTGGTAGGTAAACCTCCAGAGGAATTGAACTACTTCAGATTTCTAGTAACCCGGAGTCCTGGAGTGTCGAAGCTCTGAAATAAGATCTGATCATCCATTAAGGAGGAAGATCCATGGTCAAGATACAAAATCACAAGTAAACGTGCATGAACATTAACTCAGTGAAGGAAGCACGCAATGATATGGATCATTGAATTTTATGGACACACATCAACTTAATATTAAAGTGCACAATGGCCAAGTGTTAAAGCTCCACTATGTTGAAAGAGAACAAACCATAGATATCAATTCCTTATTAAGTTATGACCGTCGATTTTGTTGAAGCCTCTGGGTAAGTCGGGATCGTCCATTCAATGGAATATTAAAATCGATCATCTGATATATTAGTGAATAGAGTATACACAATTCGACATAATTTACTATGGAAATATACAAGGTTTGCAATGTCCAATAATCCCAAATACCCAGAGAGCCAGAACTCCTGTTGGCCTAAGTCTAATATTCCTATCTCTTGGTCATGTGAAGGTTCTTAAAAGAAACTCAAGGGCCAAGTTAAATAACTACACGCCAAAAATGAATTAATCCATTGGTTCTTATACGAAGGGCATATGAAAAATATGTCAACGGAGAGTACTCATATGTACTTGGATGAAGTTTACTTCAGAAAGTATTACTTTGATAAAATGCAAGAAGGTCAAAGTCCAAAGGACTTGGCTCCAAAATTGGTCTCATGATAGAGTAATAAGGGTGAAAGAAGAGGCACTGTGAACAATGCTTAAAATAGATAA
>JASDQU010884682.1:0-10798 GCA_032191745.1 Picea mariana
TAAAGTTATCTTTTAATTTGCATCTCACAAATTAATTTGACTAAGACCCATATTCGGCAATTTCTCCCCCTTAGGGCCTAGGGAAGAGAAACACTTGCCTTGGTACATAATTTAACAAATGCAACATATGGAACGCGCACTCTCGATGGCCAATTCTATTCTTAGGCAAAGAGTGAGAGTCGCCCGTATTGCACTCCATGCTATTGTCACTGAGCCTGCAACGAAGAGGAGAGCCCATACTCCACCAACTCAGGATAATTGGAAACCCAGAGACATGAAGCGAGTTGAAATTCTTGCAATTGAGCCTGAAACACAAGTGGGAAGTAGCTTGAAGGAAGATATTGACGAAGAGTTCCCAATCTTCTACGTAGAGGAAATACCATGTCCGGATGATATTGCGACGGCCTTGGAACCTCAAGAAATAGACACGAAAAGGAGGAGGCTCTGCAAGGACATCCTAACCTGCTACATCGAGGAAATGCCATATGAGGATGAGGGCTCAAAAAGAGCCTGTGTGGTAATGGTGCACCACACAGACATTGCCTCCATGGACAAGGACAAGGCCAGAGTTGAAGTGGGGAAAGAAACCTCAGGCTAGGAAGTTACCAACAAATTTCATGCTCCACTCCTCTGCGCATCACATCTGGATCTCGTGCTTGAACTCCGAGGCCAAATGGCAGACCAGGAGCATAGAGCCTATTGGCGACGAAAGTCACTCCTGGATTGCTAGCAGGAGCAGAGCTCAACGCCCATCAATTTTATGTCATGTTTTGTTTATAGGTGGGGTGACCGAATGGAAACCAAACTCAAGAAAATAGTGTTCCAACTTTGAAACCAGGGCAGGTACGCATGAGCAAGTGAGGTCTTGCGTAAACTTCAGACAGTGAGTTGTAGTAAAGGGTGAACAGGTGGAAGACTTATACAAGAGAGAAGCGGAGGTCTGTTATAAATATCAGGTTTCTAACAGACTATAGAGGAAGGAATTTAAACACAAGATCGACTTACATTCAAATGCAAAAAAAAAAAAAAACCAGAGAATGCAGTAATGCGACAATAAATCTGATATCATAACATAACTACAATAATTCACGTGAATCATTCAGTCACGAACTCTCTAAGCATGAGATGAAAATTAGACGGAGCAAGAAAAACTGTCTGTCATAAATGAGATATCTCAAATACAGATGCATAAACTGAAACTAGAATAGCTACTAAAACATTACAGTAGGGAGCTCTGCTCAACCATCGATCATTACAAAATGGAAAAAATGCCTACATATACTTGGAGCTGACTCATGCGCTGAAAGCACGATCATATCATGAATTCAATGCTTGACGTTGAGGAGCTTCTCTATCAGGATGGGTTGTCAGTCTGCCTCAATCAAATCTGTCCTCTACTCCCCTGTCATATGCCTCCTTAATTCAGCATGGCCTGCACCAGAGGTAGCTGAACCCTTTGAATGTTGACTTGGTGTGTGCAGGTTCTTCTGGTGAATTGAAGACTTGGCGTGGCTTTCCTGAAGAGAACGGTACGGGGGACTCTCCCGGGTAGATTTTTTGGTCGGGACCTCCATACTCCTCAAATAAATGACTGAGGAGAGGCCTCAACCACCCTCTTTTCTCTGCATTCATTCCTAGCAACTACTGGGATTTAGCCCACATCAAATCGGTACCTGGGACATTACCATGCCTTCCTGCTCTCAGAATCATTTTAAATCCCCTCTTCTGAGCCGAAGCATCTCTTTAGATTCCTTTTGGGAATCACTGTGCAAACCCGATCCACAGGTCCTTCTGGCTTTCCTCTCGGCCTCTGCACCTAGATGTGGTGGTCCTCGTCTCTATATTCGGGGTTTCGGAGTTTTTTCTGCTACCAACCACTGTCCTTGTGAATCCCCGATCACCAATTCTCCGATGAGCGCTTCCATGTACTGGCCCTCCCGGCTCAGCTCTCGCTCATATGACCAATCCCTGTGACCATGACCTTATGCCACTCCTATTGGGGTTTTGGCGTTTGCAATGTCAACGCACGCCTGTCCTTAGGAATCCCGATCCTCCGATCCCTGATGCACTTTGACCTTAGCCCTTTGGCTGTGCCTGGTCCACGTGACCGCCTCCCTATAGACTGTAGCCTTATACTCCGTTGTCGGGGTTTCAGACTTTTTGATGTCGAAATGTGCAAGTCCTTAGGACTCGCGATATACCGATCCCAGATGCGCTCCTTTATGCATTTGCCCCTACTGGCTGTAACTTCTGGTCAATGTGACCATCACTCCATGTGACCGTAGTCCAACTCCCCATCAAAGTTTCGGGATTCGTGGTTTCAAATTGCACGAACTCCTTGTGCACGGGATCTCCAATATCCTGATTCCCGATATTCCGATGTAGCCCTTCTATGGAGTTTTCTCCGATGGCGCTAGATGATATCACTAACATTAGGCTCCATGGGGGATAGAGTCATCCTTGCGATGCTCTAAGAACTCCTTCTGCAGTTCCAGTCGCCTTTTTGTTGGGCTATGGAGTCAAGCTCGAAATAGCCTGCTGAAAATACATGCCGATAAGTAAATACGAACAAAATAAACCTACATGCTCAAAGGAGCTTATTTATGTACATCCTAATACTAATATACTTTGTACATGAGGCTAGGTGAAAGAAAATTTCCACCATAGCCAATCAAGTAACTTCCTGAATGGAAGCTCCTTCCTTCTGTCGATGATTACAAACAGGTGGTGTAACCATGACAGCAGAACAATTACACTCTTCAACTCCTCCTTATAGGCTAAAGTTGAGATGAAATAGGGCAGCTCCAATTTATGAAGGAAATGCAACTCCATGTATTCCTTCACAGGTTCATAGGACCAGTGGCAAACTCCAGAAAATTGGCGACAGATAGCCTCCTCTGCTAAACAGTTATGGATGTGTGGTCGAATATCTATGGTAAGAACAGGTGGGTGGACAGCTGACATAGGTTGATTGATCTCAGGCGGTGGCTGCTCGCTGACTGGCTCTGTGCAGTCTGTAAACTGCATCTTCGACTGCTCCTCTGGTTCTTCTAGTACTTCTTCTTGGCTCTCCCAAGGGTCAGAGTCATAATCATCATAGATAGGACCTATGGGAGAGATCTGCTTTTCAATTTCCTGCTCAGGGGGGCTGATTTCCTCGCATTGTCTTTCATTTGTGAACATAGGAGAAGGCTCTGCAGTCTTCTCTTGGAAGTTCTGGGTGTCCATCTCAGAACCTGATTCATAGCTGTCATACACGGGCTGGCTGCTACCTAGGTCATCAATCTGTGATGTGGGGCTCTGCTGCTCCTCAACTAAATAGTCGTTAAAGATGGGTGAGCACTAGACTTCTTCATCTTGCAAAAAAGGAATGATCTCCAGATCCTCCTTTTCAATCCCAACTATAAATACATCATGGGAAATCTCGTGAAGAAAAAGAGAATAGTCCTCTTCCCCAACTACCACTTCATCGTTCTATTCTAAGACAGCAAGCTCATCGAGGATAGATTTTAATGCGCTTATGGGATCTTCAATATTCTCCTCGAGAGAGCCATCTAGAACATCTGCCTCAGAGACTGGAAAATCCTCCCCATGGTCCTCATATTTTAACCTTGCATGTTGGGCGATGAGAGATATCATTAGTTCACTCAAGCAACTTCCTGCCCCAGTCTTCTATCCTTACAACCCTCATCAGACATAATCATATCCGGGAGGACTTATTCTTCTTAGCTCTCCCATGGGTCAGATTCATAATGACCATAAACAGGTCCCGTGGAAAATCTTTTTTCATAATCGCCCTCAGTAAAGCTGCTAAGGGCCTCTGCTTCAAAGGATGGGAAATCCTTAGTGTATTGTTCAGCTTCCCACCTGTCAAGTCTGGCAGTGATAGATTTTATCAGCTCCATAACTTCACCCGAAGCAGAAGAATGGGGAGGAGAAAGGACTGATTCTTGATCCAGGTCATCAGGATCCTTCCCACAACTTATGTATGAAACAACTTTATCTTGTATAGATTTGTGGTATCCTTCACAAAAATTATGACAAATTAAATCAGGGGAATACAGACTCTGAAAATAGGCGGTGAAAGCTGCGTGGAATTCACCGAGTGAAGAAATTCTAGCAGTGGGTAAAGAATGATACCATTTACGCGCATCCCCTGCTAACGAGAACATGAACATTTTCAGTAATACATCCTCATGATGTATCTCCCACTGATGCATGAGTTCATGAAACTCACTGAGGTGCTGAGCAGGGTTGTCCTCTTCACACTCTCTAAATCTGGGCAAATAATCGCCCCATTCATCCATAGAGGGGACAACATTAGGAAAACCAGGAATAGCAAAAAAATTAAACGGAGCAATCCTTCGAGCCAGGATTTCCTCCATATCGAACCAGTGGAGTTGCCAATTGATCCTTGAATCATGAAGTCTCCAGGTGAAATATGCGTAGCTTCAAATATGTCTGGTCCTTGTTCACCATCAAAGGCCAGATCTTAACGTGTCGTCACCCCAGGAATCTCCTCAGGCTAAGAAAGCGGCTGCTGAAACCTTCTTGAGAAAGCTTCTTATGGTCAGCTTTCAGGTGTGCTAATAGTAGTCACAGTTGAAACAATGATGTGGAAACAATGGAGTCACCACAGTGGAGTCGTCAAGTGCACAGTAGCAATCTGAATAATTCTGATTTCTGATGCACCTTCAGAATCAGTTGATCGTTGTCGTTCTGCCCAGGGAAAATCTTCAACTTCGTCCCCGACAACGGTGCCAGAAATGTTGGTGACAAAAGTCACTCTTGGATTGCTAGCAGGAGCAGAGCCCGACGCCCATCAGTTTTATGTCACGTTTTTTTTATAGGTGGGGTGACCGAATGGAAACCAAACTCAAGACAATAGTGTTCCAACTCTGAAACCAGGCTAGGTACACATGAGCAAGTGAGGTCTTGCGTAAACTTCAGACAGTGAGTTGTAGTAAAGGGTGAATAGGTGGAAGACTTATACAAGAGAGAAGCGAAGGTCTATTATAAACAACAGGTTTCTAACAGACTGTAGAGGAAGGTGTTTAAACACAAGATCGGCTTACATTCAAACGCAAAAAAAAAAACCCAGAGAATGCAGTAATGCGACAATAAATCTGATATCATAACATAACTACAATAATTCGCACGAATCATTCAGTCACGAACTCTCTAAGCATAAGATGAAAATTAGACGGAGCAAGAAAAATTGTCTGTCATAAACGAGATATCTCAAATACAGATGCATAAACTGAAACTAGAATAGCTGCTAAAACATTACATTAGGGAGCTCTGCTCAACCATCTATCATTACAAAATGGGAAAAATGCCTACATATACTTGGAGCTGACTCAGGCGCTGGAAGCACGATCATATCATGAATTCAATGCTTGACGTTGAGGAGCTTCTCTATCAGGATGGGCTGTTAGTCTGCCTCAATCAAATCTGTCCTCTACTTTTCTATCATACGCCTCCTTAATTCAACATGGCCCGCGCCAGAGGTAGCTAAACCCTTTGAATGTTGACTTGGTGTGTGCAGGTTCTTCTGGTGAATTGAAGACTTGGCATGGATTTTCTGAAGAGAACTGTACGGGGGACTCTCCCGGGTAGATTTTTTGGTCGGGACCTCCATACTCTTCAAATAAATGACTGAGGAGAGGCCTCAACCACCCTCTTTTCTCTTCATTCATTCTTGGCAGCTATTGGGATTTAGCCCACATCAAATCGGTACCTGGGACATCACCATGCCTTCCTGCTCTCAGAATCGTTTTAAATCCCCTCTTCTGAGCCGAAGCGGCTCTTTAGATTCCTTTCAGGAATCACTGTGCAAACCTGATCCACAGGTTCTTTTGGCTTTCCTCTCGGCCTCTGCACCTAGCCGTGGTGATCCCCGTCTCTATATTCGGGGTTTCAGGGTTTTGGACTTTTCGTTGCCACCAACCACTGTCCTCGTGAATCCCCGATCACTGATTCTCCGATGAGCGCTTCCACGTACTGGCCCTCCCAGCTCAACTCCCGCTCATATGACCAATCCCTGTGACCGTGACCTTATTCCACTCCTATCGAGGTTTCGGCGTTTGCAATGTCAACGCGCGCCTGTCCTTAGGAATCCCGATCCTTCGATCCCTGATGCACTTTGACCTTAACCCTTTGGCTGTGCCTGGCCCACATGAACGCCTCCTTATAAGACCGTAGCCTTATACTCCACTGTCGAGGTTTCGGAATTTTTGATGTCGAAATGTGCAAGTCCTCAGGACTCACAATATACCGATCCCAGATGCGCTCCTTTGTGTGTTTTCCCCTGCTGGCTGTAACTCCTGGTCAATGTGACCATCACTCCATGTGACTGCAGTCCAACTCCCCATCAGAGTTTTGGGATTCACAGTTTCAAAATGCACGAACTCCTTGTGCACGGGATCTCTGATATCTCGATTCCCGATATGCCGATGAAGCCCTTCTGTGGAGTTTTCGCGATGGCGCTAGATGATATCGCTAATAGATCCCTCCTCATGGGACAGTGCTTGGACCTGCTCTTGAACGCTTACTCCAATGCTCCAGCTAATAAAAAATTCCCAATGTGTGCACAACCATTTGTCATTCAGGCCAAATCCGCGTGTCAGGAGGACGAGAGCATCTGGTCACCGGGTATTTGAGTTTGTCTTTTTAGTCTAGTTTTCAATTATGATGTTGTTCAGAGTTAAGAAAATCTATTTCCATCTGTCCTAGTTTCTTTCGGGCAGGACAGACGGTGAAACAATATTTTAAGCCTATCTTCCTAGACATGCTACACTTGCCCCAAACTGTGCTGGTTTCTGGTAAAATGGCAGCACATTTGGTGGCACATTAAACTTATATCTCTCTATATTTTTGTTAATCTTATATTACAGGTAACACACTTTTTTACTTAAAATAAAAATAAAAATGATATNTGTCTGTCATAAATGAGATATCTCAAATACAGATGCATAAACTGAAACTAGAATAGCTGCTAAAACATTACAGTAGGGAGCTCTTCTCAACCATCGATCATTACAAAATGGAAAAAACGCCTACATATACTTGGAGCTGACTCAGGCGCTGGAAGCGCGATCATATCATGAATTCAATGCTTGACGTTGAGGAGCTTCTCTATCAGGATGGGCTATTAGTCTGCCTCAATCAAATCTGTCCTCTACTCCTCTGTCATACACCTCCTTAATTCAACATGGCCCGCGCCAGAGGTAGCTGAACCCTTTGAATGTTGACTTGGCATGTGCAGGTTCTTCTGGAGAATTGAAGACTCGGCGTGGATTTTATGAAGAGAATGGTACGGGGGACTCTCCCGGGTAGATTTTTTGGTCGGGACCTCCATACTCTTCAAATAAATGACTGAGGAGAGGCCTCAACCACCCTCTTTTCTCTGCATTCATTCCTGGCAGCTACTGGGATTTATCCCACATCAAATCGGTACCTGGGACATCACTGTGCCTTCCTGCTCTCAGAATTGTTTTAAATCCCCTCTTCTAAGCCGAAGCGGCTCTTTAGATTCCTTTCGGGAATCACTGTGCAAACCCGATCCACAGGTCCTTCTGGCTTTCCTCTCGGCCTCTGCACCTAGCCGTGGTGGTCCCCGTCTCTATATTCGGGGTTTCGGGGTTTTGGACTTTTCGCTGCCACCAACCATTGTCCTCGTGAATCCCTGATCACTGATTCTCTGATGAGCGCTTCCATGTACTGGCCCTCTCGGCTCAGCTCCCGCTCATATGACCAAATCCTGTGACCGTGACCTTATTCCACTCCTATCGGGGTTTCGGCGTTTGCAATGTCAACGCGCGCCTGTCCTTAGGAATTCCGATCCTTCGATCCCTGATGCGCTTCGACCTTAGCCCTTTGGTTGTGCCTGGCCCATGTGACCGCCTCCTTATAAGACCGTAGCCTTATACTCCACTATCGGGGTTTCGAACTTTTTGATGTCGAAATGTGCAAGTCCTTAGGACTCACGATATACCGATCCCAGATGTGCTCCTTTGTGCATTTTCCCCTACTGGCTGTAACTCCTGGTCAATGTGACCATCACCCTATGTGACTGCAGTCCAACTCCCCATCGGAGTTTCAGGATTCACAGCTTCAAAATGCACGAACTCCTTGTGCACGGGATCTCCGATATCCTGATTCCCGATATGCCGATGAAGCCCTTCTGTGGAGTTTTCGCGATGGTGCTAGATGATATCGCTAATAGATCCCTCCTCATGGGACAGTGCTTGGACCTACTCCTGAACGCTTACTCCAATGCTCCAGCTAATAAAAAATGCCCAACGTGCGCACAACCATTTGTCATTCAGGCCAAATCTGCGTGTCAGGAGGATGAGAGCATCTGGTCACCGGGTATTTGAATTTGTCTTTTTAGTCTAGTTTTCAATTATGATGTTGTTCAGAGTTAAGAAAATCTATTTCCATCTGTCCTAGTTTCTTTCGGGCAGGACAGACGGTGAAACAATATTTTAAGCCTATCTTCCTAGACATGCTACACTTGCCCCAAACTGTGCTGGTTTCCGGTAAAATGGTAGCACATTTGGTGGCACATTAAGCTTATATCTCTCTATATTTTTGCTAATCTTATATTACAGGTAACACACTTTTTTACTTAAAATAAAAATAAAAATGATATAAAATATAATTATTAAATATTTAAGTTATAATTAATAATTTAGCATGTTCTATTTAGTTGGAGTGTTTAAGGGTTAAGTCTTCCCATTGGCCTCTTTGTAGGTATTATTGGGCTTCACTCTATTTCCTCAACAATTAGGTTACCAAAATTACAATCTACCAATTTACCTCTCAAAATAAGGAAAAATATCTATTTTTTATTTCACTTTTATTGATATAAAATATAATTATTAAATATTTAAGTTATAATTAATAATTTAGCATGTTCTTTTTAGTTGGAGTGTTTAAGGGTTAAGTCTTCTCATTGACCTCTTTGTAGATATTATTGGGCTTTACTCGATTTCCTCAACAATTAGGTTACCAAAAATACAATCCACCAATTTACGTCCCAAAATGAGGAAAAATATCTATTTTTTAATTCACTTTTATTGATATAAAATATAATTATTAAATATTTAAGTTATAATTAATAATTTAGCATGTTTTGTTTAGTTGGAGTCTTTAAGGGTTAAGTCTTCCCATTGGCCTCTTTGTAGATAATAATAATAATTATGATCTATTTTTAAGGTCATGGCCAAGCCACACCAAATCGGTGTATGAGACCCCCTTGTTTGTGGGTGAAGGGACCCCCCTCCGCCCAAAGATTTGACTGGTAAAGTCTATGGAGATATACTTGGGCTTCACTCGATTTCCTCAATGATTAGGTTACCAAAAATACAATCCACCAATTTACCTCTCAAAATAAGGAAAAATATTTATTTTTTAATTCACTTTTATTGACATAAAATATAATTATTAAATATTTAAGTTATAATTAATGATTTAGCATGTTCTATTTAGTTGGAGTGTTTAAGGGTTAAGTCTTCCCATTGGTCTCTTTGTAGATATTATTGGGCTTCACTTGATTTCCTCAACAATTAAGTTACCAAAAATACAATCCACCAATTTACCTCCCAAAATAAGGAAAAATATATATTTTTTAATTCACTTTTATTGATATAAAATATAATTATTAAATATAAGTTATARTTAATAATTTAGCATGTTCTGTTTAGTTGGAGTGTTTGAGGGTTAAGTCTTCCCATTGGCCTCTTTGTAGATATTATTGGGCTTCACTMGATTTCCTCAACAATTAGGTTACCAAAATTATAATCGACCAATTTACCTCCCAAAATAAAGAAAAATATCTATTTTTTAATTCACTTTTATTGATATAAAATATAATTATTAAATATTTAAGTTATAATTAATAATTTAGCATGTTCTGTTTAATTGGAGTGTTTAAGGGTTAAGTCTTCCCATTRACYTCTTTGTAGATATTATTGGGCTTCACTCRATTTYCTCAACAATTAGGTTACCAAAAACACAATCCACCAATTTACCTCCCAAAATAAGGAAGAATATCTATTTTTTAACTCACTTTTATTGATAAAAAATATAATTATTAAATATTTCAGTTATAATTAATAATTTAGCATGTTTTGTTTAGTTGGAGTGTTTAAGGGTTAAGTCTTCCCATTGACCTCTTTGTAGATATTGTTGGGATTAACTTGATTTCCTCAACAATTAGTTTACCAAAAATACAATCCACCAATTTAGTTCCCAAAATAACAAAAAATATTTATTTTTTAATTCACTTTTATTGATATAAAATATAATTATTAAATACTTAAGTTATAATTAATAATTTAACATGTTCTATTTAGTTGGAGTGTTTAAGGGTTAAGTCTTCCCATTGGCCTCTTTGTAGATATTATTGGGCTTCACTAGATTTCCTCAACAATTAGGTTACCAAAATTATAATCGACCAATTTACCTCCCAAAATAAAGAAAAATATCTATTTTTTAATTCACTTTTATTGATATAAAATATAATTATTAAATATTTAAGTTATAAATAATAATTTACCATGTTCTATTTGTTTAGTTGGAGTGTTTAAGGGTTAAGTCTTCCCATTGGCCTCTTTATAGATATTATTGGGCTTCACTAGATTTCCGTAACAATTAGGTTACCAAAAATAAAATCCACCAATTTACCTCCCAAAATGAAGAAAAATATCTATTTTTTAATTCACTTTTATTGATATAAAATATAATTATTAAATATTTAAGTTATAATTAATAATTTAACATGTTTTGTTTA
>JASDQU010884685.1:7756-33724 GCA_032191745.1 Picea mariana
CTTCAGGAGAGGATGGTCATTCATCATAAGCTCGTAATGTGATGGCAGAGGGTATGAGTTCCAGGGAACCAAGTTTCTGCCATACTGTTTTGGACATGATGCATGTAGATGCACCTTCACCGATGATACATCGATGAACTATGATGTTCCGTATTTTTACTGGTATTTGAAAAGCGATCAAGGTGGGAAGACGAGGTTCTCCGCTATCAAGATCGAAGGTGATGAGTCGAGTATCTAAAGGGTCGACTGCCCCCAAGGCGGAAAGTAAAGACTGACATGGCAGCTGGGGATTGTGCTAAGTCGTCTACCAAACTATAGTTATGAGCTGCCCTAGCCTGTGGATTGTGGACATTCCTGCGCAAGGGGATGCGAAGGATGCAAAGTGGTGGTTCGGTGGACAGGTGAGGGATCACCAACGGGGGTCCCGTCGCTGTAGGGTTTGTCTCTGGAGAGATGGGAGTAGACTCAGCGGGTGTATGATATTGACGATTACGCGTTTGCAGAAGGATTTCTTTCTCACTGGTGAGGAGAATTGTATGATCTGCTGGATTGTTAGGGTTGTGGTATTGTCCCACCTGAGGTGGGGGATGTTGTGTGTCATGTTGGGTGTTTATCACACCTTGATGTGGGATAGGATTTTGCAGCACGGCGGGAGGGGGTTGCTGCACGTATTGTTGTGGTGCCTGTTGAGGGGAAGTTTGTGCAGGGGTATGGGGAAGACTACTCGAGTCTTTCAACCATTTGAAATCAGCGATCTGGGGGAAATGGTGAGTGTAATGACCGAACTCACCACAAAGCGCAAAAGGGAAGATGGTTTTAACATTATTTCTCCCTTGGCATTTGTTGTTATTGCCCCCTTGGGGGTTTTGGTTCCCTTGGTTCTAGTTGCCCCCAGTGGGTTGGTGTTGTGGGGGTTGATTCCCGCCTTGACCAGGGTTGTTGTTATTCCTGTTCCTTCCTTTCTTCTTGGCATTGTTCGATGGGTGAGTTGGGTTGGCTGTATTCAACTGTTCAAAATTTGGGTATTGTTGAGCAACAGAGGGTTGAACAAAATTTACCCCCGCATGTGGATGTGGGGGAGCCATGGGTTGGGGAGGACCAAGAAATGGGAGGTATGGATTTTGTGGTGGTACTAATCCATAAGTTACGTAGGAAGGCGTAGTGCTTTCACTAGTAATATAAGCTGATGTTGAGGGAGTACCACTGTTTGTGGGAAGAGGTGGATGTATGGGAGGTGTCGTTGGTGGTCCACTGATGGCTGGAGGTATAGCAACAGGGTATGACTGTTGATAAGGGGGTGGGGGGTAATAAGGAGTGCCCCCATATACCGGTAGGTATTGAGGTGTTCCATACATCGGTGGTGGTTGGGGTTGTGGACCATGGTGTGTGATGGCACCTATTCATCCGTCTGTTGAATGATACATCCCAAGTTTGTCTTGGCCAAATGGCACAGGTTTTGGAAGATCAGGAAGTACCATGTATAAGTACCCTGACTGTGCATAAATGAGCTCATATTGTTGGGCCTTACTGATGGCTTCCTCTTCAGATTGAGGGAAGGTGGAAGCGAAATCCTTTCCAAGGAGAGAGACAAGTGATCTAAGAAACCAGTCAAGGCACTGTTGCTTGGTGGTTTCTGCTTTACACAAACTACGTCGCCTACGCCACTCATGAATGTGGTCAGTGATGTGGGTGGCTAAGGTCTATTTGAAGTTAGACAGTAGTTCTAGACCATTGTCATGGTGGATGGGTAATTGGAAAAAGGTCAAGAATGCTTTGGCCAATGACTCAAAGGTTGCATGGGACCCTGATTTTTCTTTGACATACCATTTGGCTGATGGGCCAGTAAGTGTGCGTTGAAATAATCACAGTCTGATGGAATCATCCATAATGCTATTAGAAGAGCACCATAGATGAAAGGTCATGACGTGGTTGGTGGGGTCATCCCCTTCCTTTCCTTCAAACTTTGGTATGTTGGAAGGAAGTTTTGTTGGCATTGCAGGCCATGTGGCGTCATGCAATATAGGATCATTGGTGAGCTTGGTGAGATCTGGTATGTTGAGAGAGGCCAAATATGGCATCTGTAGTGAGGTGGGAGGGTTAGCTCCAGCCATAGTGTGTTGTGAACCTGACCCTTGATGGGGACTAGGTGGGTTGGTGCTCCCTCCTTGAGAGGAAGTGGGTCCCCCACTTCTTTGTAAAGGAGAGCGAGTGAACGGATGACCTTGGGAAGTTGACCCAAGTAATGTAGAACCAAGAAAAGATGATCCTAAGATAGTAGCACTCACAGGAGTGTGTGAAGGAGGTACCGATGAGCTGGTATGACCAGATACTCCCCCTAAGATAGGAGGGAGGTTGAGCAAGCGTCGTGAACAATGGGGGTTCTGTGGTTCCCCTATGATGTCATACTAGTTGTGTGAATGTGTACAACAAGTGGTGAGAGAAATATAGAAACAAAAAGCCTTTGCGTTGAATGTTTACATAATATATATATCCAAATCAAACTGTAATCAGATGTGCATCATACATAAAATGAGAAAGAATCATATATATGGGTAAGTGTGTTTTGTCCGCTTGGGGGAATCAAAAGAAAGAAAATGCTCGTGTCCTAGAAGACATAACGCCCTTCCTCTCAAATAGCACTGGACCTTCCAATAGTACTCAACAATGGGGTCTGAAGTCACCGGAAGAGACACTAGTGAAGGATGAAATAATTGGTTATAATGAGGGGTAGAGGGGGCATATCCCAAAAGAACTGGCGATATTTCCCAATAGACACACAAAATCCAATCAAGGTGCAATTGCAGCCCACAATTGCCACCTGGGTAGATGTCCTAAAGTTGGTCACTAGGTACCAAGGTCAAAGTGCGGCATTTAGATTTTCGGCCTAAGAAATGGGTCACGGGTTGGATCCCGTCCAAGAGGTGGGTGCCTCAAGGGGGGATGCACAGAACAACCGGACCTTGGCCTTCAACCCTTCACGGGTATCTCCCTGCCTTATGGTGATTGGAACACTTGACTTGGAGGATTTTAAGTTCCCTATTTGACAACCTCTATGTTTGAAAATGTGAGAACCAGATAACGGGAAGTTATTTGGATGCCTATCCCCGAAATCCTACCTAGACTAAAAAAATTCTTTTGGCACCTCCTGTAGAGGAAAACTTAGTGAGTTTTTAGAAAGATTTTAGATGAAGTTTTTTTGTGAGGCTGGGGGTGAAAACCAACCTCATTTGATTAAAAGTGGGAGTGGATAGTCCTGTCAAGAAAAGATGGGGTATTTTCGGAATCCCTTTGGAGGAAACTTACTTGGACCTCCACGTTTCGAGAAGAAGCTATGTGAGTGAGAAGTGACTTTTGTGTGTGAGTGAAAAAGTGTGCCAATTTTAGTTAATTAGATGTCACCTTGTTGCATGTGGACTTCGCTTGGTCCTTACAAGAGTGTGATTACCTAATTAGCTAGATGTCTTTGGTACAACCTTGCGGAATTCAAAAGCCCTAGGAAGTTAGCATGTGGACATGTGGGTCCATTACTATCCTTTAACTCCCTATTTGTGATGTAATCTAGAAAATCATGAAACTATCCTATATTGAACATGTGGGCATGTATGGGCCCGTTACAAACCTTTAAACTCTCCTAGTGTTTTGATCTAAGAAAGCAAAATTTCAACCACTATTCTATCTTTGTAGCATGTGGGCATGTATGGGCCCGTTACAAGTTTAAAATGTGTTTGAAAAATGAAACTAAGAGGGGTCCCAAAAAGGGCCGTTATCCTCTCCTAAAGGTTTTAAACTTTGTTAAGGGAGATGAAATCGTTTCCCAACCTTTTTCTGATTCTCAAGGTCGCTTGAAGGCGCGAGAGAAGAGAATACTCAAGGAATTTTTAATTCAACTTCGAGTCCCAAATGTGAGTTAAGATGTGATTAAATATGATTGTCCACTTATGTTATAAGTCAAAGCAAGCCATCCATGTGGCAAAAAGCAAATAAGGGAAATTGATTTCTATCCTCCTAAGTGCCTATGTGTGCTCGACTAACCCCTTTATATGATGAGGGGACTAAGTGTAATGTGGCTTTACAACATTTTTGACATCATATTTAAGAAGGAAGATGACCTTCCCCACATCCAAAGAACTTACAAAGTGAAATTTTGTTCAAAATGCGCGGCCCCTAGTGTAGACAGGCACGCGAGAAGAAATGAGTCAGAAAGTGCATGCGCGCAGAGAAAAACTGTTACAAAAGCGCATATGCGCACGATGTGCATCTGTGGGGTGGAATACCTATGCACCTGTGACAAACGACCGAGAAAGAAAATCCGGATGGATTTCTCTCAAATCTCTTGTGAATTGACTAGTTAGCAGGTCGGCAGAGGCCGGTTTGTGCACCTGCAAGTTAATGAAACTAAAAGAAGAGCAAAATAAACCCAAATGAGGAAGGAATTGATACCTTATCCCCAGTATGGTCGCCAATCTGTTTGCACCCTCTTCATCACCTTGGTGACAAAATAAGAGGTGCTTACATGCCCAATTGGGTCTTGCTGAGCATGACAGCTGTAGAGGAAAGAGTTAGAGAAAGAAAAACAAAACTATAAGCAAGAATTAAATTAAAACAAACTAAAATTATAAGCATATGGATATAGATATAACAAACACAAAAAGACCGATATCACCAATGTTTTTAGGCTGATCTATTGATGAAATCAAAGCACAATGAAGAAAGAGAACTATGATTCCCTTCTTCCTCCAAAGGAAGGCTCTTGGACCCTCACAAACTTGCTCTCCTTACAACAAGAAAAATAAAAATGGTGATGAAAGAACTCCTTTGCAAATTCACTCAATGGAGAGGTGAATTGCTCAATGAAATGGTGCCAAAGTGGTCTTGTCAAGGATTGAGTCCTTAAAATAATCTAGGAAACATAACATTACATGAAATTCCTTGAGAAAATGAGGTCTCCTCATGGCTTTTTATAGCATTGCATTGGGTGATTATGTAACTCCTTTGTAGTGTGAAAAGAGGCTCTTTAGGGCTTGATTAGGTCTTTGACCAGCCTACCATGTGGATTCATCTCAGATTTGAGGGTCAAATCGGCTTGGGAGCTGATCCATAAGTGGTTGGGAGGCCGACCAATTCAATAAATGCACCGTTTAGTAGGTGCGTGGGTTTTTGCGCCAACAGCTGTGCATCGTGCACATATGCATGCATGGTACATTTATGTTCCGCGCATGTGCTCGCGCACCCAACTTTTGCAAAGTGCTTTTCAATTTTTACTACTTTGTATAGTTTTTGACCTCTTTGGAATGCTGTGAAATTAATTCAGTGCCATGAATGACTTCATTGATGTTTGACAATGTTGAGTTCTTGTCGCCATGTGCGGATGAAATTTCAGTGATAACAAGCATTATGGATGATTCCATCAGACTGCACTTATTTCAACGCACACTTACTGGCCCATTGACCAAATTGTATGTAGATGAGAAATCAGGGTCCCATGTGACTTTCGAGTCCTTGGCCAAAGAATTCTTGACTTTCTTCCAATTACCAATCCACCATGACAATGGTCTATAACTACTCTCTAATTTCAAACAAACCTCAGCCACACATATCGCTGATCACATTCACGAGTGGCGTAGGCGATGTAGTTTATGCAAAGCAGAAACCACCAAACAACAATATCTTGACTAGTTTCTTAGATCACTTGTCTCTCTCCTCGGTAAGGATGTCGTTTCCACTTTCCCTCAGTCAGAAGAGGAAGCCATCAGTAAATATCAACAATATGACCTCATCTATTCACAGTCAGGGTACTTATACACTGTACTTCCTGATCTCCCAAAACCTGTGCCATTTGGCCAAGACAAACCTGGGATGTCTCACTCAGCAGACAGACTAATTGGTAACACCACTCACCATGGTCCACAACCCCAAAAACGACTAATGTATGGAACACCTCAATACCCACCGGCATATGAGGGCACTCCTTATTTCCCTCCACCCCCTTATCAACAACCATTCCCTATTTCTATTCCTCCACCTATCAGTGGGACACCGCCGACACCCCCCATACACCCACCTATCCAAACGAGTTATGGTACCTCCTCTACCTTAGCTTATAGTACTAGTGAAAGAACCATGCCTTCCTATGTACCTTATGGATCATTACCCCCACAGAATCCATACTTTCCATTTCCTGGTCCCCCACAACCCATGGCTCCCGCACATCCTCATGTTGGGGTGAATTTTGTTCAACCTTCTCCCATTCAGCAATATCAAAATTTCGAACAGCTGAATACGGAAAATATGACACATCCATCGAACAATGCCAAAAAGAAAGGACAAAATAGGAACAACAACCAAGGTCAAGGTGGGAATCAACCCCAACAGAACCAACCTATTGGGGGCAGCTAGAACCAGGGGAATTAGAACCCCCAGGGGGGAAATAATAATAGGCATCAAGGGAGAAATAACAATACTATTAAAACCAAATTCCCTTGTGCTCTTTGCGGTGATTTTGGCCATTACACTCATCATTGTCCACAAATTTCTGATTTCAAACGATTGAAAGAATCTGACAGTCTACCCCATCCTCCAACGTCGCCTGCCTCTCAGTAGGCACCACAACAATACGTGAAACAACCCCCCCTGTCATGCTATAGAATACTATTCCACACCAAGGTGTGATAAACACCCAACAGGATATGCAGCCTCCCCCACCTCAAGTGGGACAATACCTCAATCAAAACAATCTAGAAGATCGCACGATCCTCCTCACTAGTGAGGAAGAAATCCTCCTTCAAACATGTAACCATCAGTATCATGCACCCGCTAAGTCTTTACCCATCCCTCTCGAGACAAACCCCACACCGACAGGACCCCCATTGGTAATCCCTCACCCTAACACCAAGCCACCTCTTTGCATCCCTTGCATCCCATTGCGTAGGAATGTCCACAACCCATAGACTAGGGCAGCTCATAACTATAGTATGGTCGACGACTTAGCACAATCCCCAACTTCCATGTCAGTCTTAGAAGTCCTTCAGACTTGTCCCACTTAGCAAAAATCATTACTTTCCTCCTTGGGGGTAGTCAACCCCACAGATACTCGACTCATTACGTTTGATCTCTACAGTAGCGAACCTCACCTTCTCACCTTGATCGATTTTCAAATCCCAGTAAAAATACGGAACATCACAGTTCATCAGTGTATCATCGATGAAGGTGCATCTACATGCATTATGTCCAAATCTGTATGGCAGAAACTTGGTTCCCCCGAACTCATACCCTCTACCATCACCTTATGAGCTTATGACAGATGACCATTATCTCCTGAAGGGCTCTTCCAAAATGTCCGCGTAGAACTCGGGGGAAAAACCATTCTCATTGACATCAAAGTTATTGATGCCCCACTCGATTATAATATCCTGTTCGGTCATAGCTACATGTACGCTATGAAGGCAGTTGCCTCTTCCGTCTTTCACACAATGATGTTCCCCCATAATGGGAAGATCATTACCATCAACCAGGTCTCACATTACGAACCTAACCCATCTGCCAACATTGATAACATTCTTCTTCTCATCCACACGAGTCATGACACATACCCACTCGTCGAGATGGGTCCCAAAATTTTCAAAGATCCATCATTGTTAGGAACTTACCATGGAGCACCACCGCTCCTCCATCCTTCCAATCAAGTATTCATCGTATCATCTAATGGAACTCACACAGAGGATACTCTTCCACCTAGGGAGGCTTCTATCATTCCTGACATCCCAGTAGTCACAGAACTTCTCCCTCATGAGCCACCTGCAAACTTGTCGACCTCAACTGTCGATGATTCCACCTCTCCCCAAGGACATATCCCAGTTTGGGAGACAGTTCCCCAAGCCATCACTCAAATCCCCTTCTTTTACCCTCCACCGGGCATCGAATCTTTCTAGGTAGCCACAACACTTACCCTCCCCAATATGGTGTTATCAATTCCAGTTTGGTATTTACATCCACCAGAGATGGTCCCTCGACCATCAATTCCACCCCAAATAGAAGGAATCCCAATGACGATTCCTATACTTACTCCCACCATACCATCTACACCCCCACTCACTACCCCCCCTACCACAGCTGGGGGCAGGTGAAAGAATAAGGAACCCATAGCTCCACTTCCTCCGTACGTCCAACCTCCTTTTGTACTCTATGAGAAAGATGGACACCAAACCAACAAATTCCCATCCCTACCAGAGTTACGGAATTTGATCCCACTCAATCAAACTCCCCCAACACTCGCGACTATCGCCAGTACTACCACTACCACCCCCCACTCAAGTAGTAAAGGGTTGCGAACCAAATTCGCTTGCACTATATGGTCATAATATGGCCATTATACCCACCATTGCCCAACACTGCCACGCTTTTGGTAGACATTAGCCGCAGTACACCACATCTTCCAGAGCGAACCCCACCCAGCTACGTCATCCATACCAACAATCATCGACATCCGTTATGTCACAACTTCAATCAATGAACGTATGAGATGCCCCTGCTCTCTATGTGAATCATTATATCATTTTACATACCAGTGTCCTATGATCATTGAATACAGACAACGCCAATTGACCCTACTTCAATGATCCACAAAGTCGATAGTTGAGCTTACCTTGTCACTAGCATCTTTTCATGTCATTTCCCTCAAAACTGAGGCCCTTCCAACACCCCCATGGTTCTTAGAGGACGTATCTGAGGATTCACCCCCCAATCCCCCCAACTCTCCCGCTCATTTCCCAATGGAAATTTTACACCCAACTACCACGGGTACTCCTCAGTACTTCGATATTTGGTTTATGTCGAGCGAACCATCATCAACTCCTTGCATCATTCCCCCTACTTCTTCATCACCAGAGGGAAGCCACACACCAACAATGACCGATATCACTCTTCATGATCCCTTGTATTCTCGTCACTTCCATTGTGACGAGGAAATACTTGAAGAGTTAAACAACCCTAACTACCCATGGGACGCGCTACACCACCGTGCACTCTTCTTTCCACCAGGAGCATCCATGCCTCCTAACCAACATCCCATATACGCAGTCGAAACCAAGGCTTTTATCCCATCAGGGCCTATCGATTGGTTCAAAAACCCCATTCCTACCCCTGATGCTTTTGAAGAAGGAAACATGGCCAACATTTCCCCGACCATTAAAATCAACATTTCCATCACAAATGGCGTCGTCGAGGAAATCACCATTGGCGCTGCTTGCACTCCTCAAGAAATCACCATGTATAAAGCTCTCTTCCAGGAATATCGGGATATTTTTGCCTGGTCATACATGGAAATGTCTGGCCTTGGTCCTTCTATCATCGAACATCGCATCGACACCTGGCCCGACATTACACCCATTCATCAAAAACAATGACCACTACACCCTTCCAAAGCAGCGACCATCAAAGCTCATATTGAAAAATTACGCACTGTCGAGTTCATCTACCCCATCGCCTATACATCATGGGTTTCCAACCCTGTACCCATTAACAAAAAATAGGGCACTATCCACGTCTGCACAGACTTTCACGATCTCAAACATGCATGTCCCAAAGATAACTTTTCAATGCCTTTCATTGATCAAATTATCGATGACTGCACAGGCCACGAGGCTCTATCCTTCAAGGATGGTTTCTCTGGTTATAATCAAATCCAAATACACCCCGCCGATCAATACAAAACTGCATTTACTATCCCCTGGGGTACTTTTTCATATTATGTCATGCCTTTTGGCTTAAAGAATACTGGAGCAACTTTCCAATGGGCTATGACATACATTTTTCATGATCTGGCTCATATCATCCTCACATACTTGGACGACCTCACAACTCGATCCAAGAAACACACCCAACATCTTGATGATTTACGAATCATCTTCCAACGGTGTCATCAGTACAACATATGCTTGAATCCCCTCAAGTGCATTTTCTATGTCACCGCAGGGCGCCTCCTTAGATTTATCATTTCCCAAAGTGGTATTATCGTGGACCCCCTCAAAGTCCAAGCTATCACCGACATTCCCCCTCCTTGGAATTTACGTCAACTCCAGAGCCTACAAGGCAAGGCTAACTTTCTACGATGATTTGTCCCCGACT
The DNA here is from genome assembly GCA_032191745.1 of Picea mariana. Taxonomy (NCBI): domain Eukaryota; kingdom Viridiplantae; phylum Streptophyta; class Pinopsida; order Pinales; family Pinaceae; genus Picea; species Picea mariana. The sequence goes on from JASDQU010884685.1 coordinate 17,879, forward strand.
ACACCATTCGCGCACATGGTTTCCTTCGCTTACTACGTCACGACATCCCATTTCACTAGGATGAACATGCCCAACAGTCATTTGAAGATCTTAAAATGGCACTCTCCAACGCCCCTTTAATCAGTGCACCCGACTACAATCGCGACTATATCCTCTACGCATCAGCAACATCTATTTCAGTAGTAGGAGTTCTCGTTCAGCTAGGTGATGAAAATCATGAGCATGTCATTTATTACGTTAGTAAAAACCTCTCAGGGCCACCCTTGAAGTATAAACACGAAGAGAAACTAGCTCTTGCAGTCATCCTCATAGTCCAAAAACTGTGTCACTACATTCTACTACGCTCAACTAAGGTTGTAGCAGATTCCAACCCTATGTAATACTTTCTCAGTTGTCGGCAAATTAACAGCAAATTTGCTCGATGGATCATTATCCTTCAGGAATACGATCTTGAATTTTCAACACCCAAAAGAAAGAAAGCCCTCATTCTCGCCGAACTTGTCACGGCCCTCCCCTCTGACACAACGAGTGCCCCAGTCAATATTGACTTTCCTGACAAACACCTCTTCTACATCACTTCGGATGATCCTTGGTATGGCGACCTCCTTGTCTACCTTCGAACTCAAAAGTTCGGTAACCACCTTTCATGTGATGATCATCGTCGTATTCGCCACCAGGCCCCCCGCTACCTCCTCATCGGAGACATCTTATACCGGCGGGGAGTCAACACCATTCTTCGTCGATGCTTAACCATTGATGAGGCTGATAGAGTCTTAAATGACTTCCACAGTGGTGCATGCAGGGGCCATCTATCAAGAATATCCACTACTCAGAAGATTATCCGAGTAGGTTACTTTTGTCCTACCTTGTTTCACGATTGCATTCACGCCGTGAAATGATGTGAGAAGTGCCAACTTTATGCCAACAAAGCCTGAGCACCACCTACTCTTCTTCATCCTGTCATCATTGCCAGCCCGTTTTGTAAATGGGGCTTCAACTTCATGACTTGTAATCCCCCCTCCAAAAATGGTCACAAATACATTGTTGTCGCAGTCGATTACTTCAACAAATGGGTAGAAGCTATGCCCACCTTCAACAAAACCGCTGACACCACAACGCATTTTTTCTTTAACCACGTCATCTCTCATTTTGGAGTACCACTCCAACTTTTTTCCGATCATGGGAAACACTTCGAGAATGAGATTCATCGAACTCTCATCTCTGTTAGGATTCTCTCATGAGTTTGCCTCACCATATTAACCTCAATCTAATGGATAGGTCGAAGCAGTTAACAAGGTCCTCAAGACCATGTTACAACGTACGGTTAACAAACATAAAACCAATTGGCATCATATGTTGTTTTCCACGCTATGGGCTTACTGTACGGTGTGAAAATAGCTACTAGTTTCACACCATTTCATCTAGTCCATGGGGTTGAGGACACTCTTCCCATCGAGTGCGAAATTCCCACCTTACGCATCACAATTGAGCTATTACCCGACACTACTCCAATGGAGCAGTGCTTGTTGAACTTAGAGTATCTGGACAAAGATCGTCGATTTTCATTACAGAATAATGAGGCAGCTAAAAAACGGTCAAAGGATACCTTTGATTGACATGTCAACCTTCACGAAGGTGACCTCGTCCTTTCTTACGATATCACTCATGATACCTTTGGCCATGGAAAATTTGAGTCGTTATGGCATGGCCCATACATTATCCAACATTGCCTCACCAAAGGTGCATACATTCTGGTCTCTCCCGAAGGCCTCTCTCTCAAAGAACCCATCAATGGGTTATACTTAAAGAAATTTTATGCTTAAACGTAGTCATTCTACTCTAGGTTATTTCTTTTTTTAGTGTTTTTAATATTTTTTTCATCCATCACATCTAAACTATCATTTTTTCTCTTAACAGATGCTTCCTCCACTAGCCTACCACATCGGTTACGCTGACAACGCCAGCTGTTGGACACAAAATCTCGCTTCATCTGCTTGGGCTCTCTGCACCCCCTCACATGAAATGCTCCATTCAAGCGGCATATGTTTGGGTTCAGCGACCAACAACCAAGCCGAATACACTGTCGTCATTGGCCTCCTAGCCAACGCCCAACATCATCGTATTCATCACCTTAGCATCTTCCTCGACTCTCAACTAGTCGTTCTCCAGCTCAACAATGTGTACCGCATACACGATCCTTGCCTCTTTCACAAATACCTACAGGTTAGACTTTTATCTCGACATTTTGATCCCATTACATTTACACATATTCCAAGACAATTGAATCAAATTATAGATAACATAGCTAACATTGTGTTAGACTGGCATATATCCCATCAAGCTACCTCTACACATACATAAACATATCAAAAACATGTCACAGCATATATAGATTAGACATCATCAAAACATTGACAAAACACATGTAAACACCACATAGATCTAAAAAATGTATACTCATGTATATATAAAATGGTCTACAGTGCCATCCAAATGTTTACATACAAAAATACAAGTATCTGCAGGCCAGTGAAGCACCTCGGTATAAAATGGGCTCACTAGCCTATATACAAAAATACATCAATACATAGAGCACCACTCATGGTGCCTCTAGAGCACCACCACCTGCCCCTCCCTCAGGCGGTGGTTTCCCACCCCCTACTGGTCCCTCCTGCCCTGGAGGTAGTCATCCAGTCATCGCAGCACCAGCTACTACTGCATGTCATACCACGGCCTACCATGACGGTGGAACCCCCACACACTTCTATAGGATGCCCTCATCCTAGATATGAGACCACATGCCCTCAGGCATGCCCTGTAACACCACCTCCAAGCGATGGCGTATGTCCTCAAAATATACTCTGGCATCCACCGGAGGAGCATGTGCTAGCCCAGCCCCAGGGTCATCAAAATGACATCTCCTCGCTGCTCTCTCTGAATCATATGGTCCCACCGCAGCGTCATCACGCCGTCGTCTCTCTCCAACCCGCGGCCCTCCTCGTAGTGGTCTCTCCGACCCCTGACGAGTCGACGCTCTCTACAAGTCCACCTCTCACCCATGAGGTGCCACATCTGCACAAACAAACAAACAATAGATAGTATCAACATATATATAATATACATATGTCATGCTATCTCAAAATAAAAACATATATATCAAAATCATCAACATACCTCAATGGTCAAAAACCTCCCCTAGAGGTAATACCATGTCCGGATCCTCCTGGAAGTCAACCCCAGCATAGGGGTATTGCAATATCACCTGTGACATCTGCCACCACACCTGCGTCACCTCTGCAGTAAAGAAGTAACCACCCTTTCCACCACCATGGCGAAGAAAAATAGTCGACCACCGCCTTAGTTGCGGCTCTCGTGCCCCAGGTGCACCCAATAAAATCCTCGGGCGCAACATAGGCACCCTCTCCAGAAACCAGGCCACTAGGATGGATCTAAAGGCAAACTCTTCAGTATTCATGGACCGACAGTGGTCCAGTTTCCCTACCATCTTGGCATGTAGCGTAAGCCCCCAAGCAAAGTGCTCACCGGCCAACACTCTCTCCATCACAATCAGTTGGCCACTGATGATCCGCTACATTGCCAGCAACCCATAAACTCTCACAATCATCGTTGCTATGCAGCGATGTTCTAGGGAATCCATCGCCCCAATACTCACGACCGTGCTAGACATAAATTTTACCCCCAAACAGTATCTCCAACCAAATGTTGCTAACGACACATCCCTCGGTAACACTGACTCCGTCGGTAGGGGCGTGCCCCGAAACGGGATCCCAATCAAAAAATACACATCATCCACTATAGTGAAGGCGATCTGCTCTCCCCACACTATGAAACAATGCAGGTATAGACTCCACATTCATATCAAGAACTGCAGGAGATACTCCTGCGCCCATATCAACAGGCACTCGAAGAACTTCAGCAACCCACAGGCTGCCAAAGTCACACGTACACCTGGCTCCTCAATAGCCACGACATCTTGCAACTGGGACCAATCCCGCTCTCTCCAACCAACCAACATCGTGCACACTGCTCACCTGCAACCACATCAAACAATCCTAAATCATCCCAATGGCCCATCAAAAACATCAAAAGGATAAGTTTTGCACCCGTCAACCTTGCCTCTAAGGCACGATTGTTTAAACCATAGGCGCGTACACGTGCGCACCTGTTCACTACACAGGTGCACATGTATGTGTGCCTATTCACTACACAGGCGCGCATGTATGTGCACCTATTCACTGCACAGGCGCACTCTCAGGCATGCCTGTCCATCCTTTATGCGTTCTCTAGTGAGCAACTGTTTAATCCACAATCGCACACAAATGCACAGTTGTGCAGTCGACAGGCATGCACATAGTGTGCACCCTTTTCCTCCTCACCAATGCCCCCATGTGCATCTATCCGGTGGGTAGGCGTGCATGTGTGCATGCCTACTTCCAGATAACCCACGCACATGGGGTTCACACCCATAAAAACCCTCTGTACGGCCCTCCGTACAACCCCTACCCAAAAAATGAAACCCTATTTCTATGCAGAATGATCAGACCACTAACTTGAAGCTCGCTGATCCTCAATCGGATGCCTCGTCCTCCCAGAATCTCTAAATCTCCTCTGAAAACTTCTCATCCAGTCACTATCGTAGCAAGTACAAATGAGGTGTAAATGTGGGCCCTACAGCTATATATAGGCCTTTTTTCCAAACTTCCACTCACCATTCTGAGAGCTCTGGGTGTCCATTTCTCAATCCATCTTCAGCCATGAAATCAACATCCCGTCATCTACATCATGACATTCCCTGGGCCTCCTTTCATCTTGAGCCCACGGGACACCATTTTTCACACCTTGACCAGGTACGCACGCACATATTCAAAATTATCAAATACATGCTCATATATTCAATTCTATTTAGATACTGTTCACGCCAGGTATTTGGTTTTCATGTGTGCAGGTACTTGGTCATCATACATCAACACAACCCTTTCAAGTATATACTCAGCACTGGCATGTAGTCATTTCCTATGAATCTCACTTGCATCTCTAGTCACACCCTCTGACATTTGCCTCTAGGATCTCCATTTCCGGCTCTGCAGTACCAACAACTCCATTTGCATCTTCGGTACTGTCACCCGGTAGCACTCTTACCCACATGAGTTGTCCCATTCATAGCACCCTTTTGTGCTTTTGACACTCATGTTGTTTATCAAAACCCTTTAGGGATGGGAGTCCCGATAGTCTTACATCATGTCGTGAATCAGCCACATACTCCTTCTTCTCATTATGCTAGCTTTCCCACCGAACTCCCAGATTATCTCTTCACGGTTCTATTTTTTGATTGCACCTCCACAGTATCATGAGCCCTCCATTTCATCCACAATCAGTTTTCCCATCTGCAAATTTCCCTTCATTTCACTTACCTCATACAAAAACCCACCCATGGGGCCCCCACCCTCCAGCAGTTCTCCAAGCACAATGCGCCCTACCCAGGCCAACCATATCACACTGGGGCACCCATTTTTGTATTTGTACACTTATCCCAAATTATTCTTTATTTATTGTACAAACGCCTTTGTTTCCAACAATTACATTACCCTTTTTTTTCATCACCTTTGGCAACCTTCTTCTCTTTTGGGCCAACGCAACCCATGTCACCCTTGGTTGGGGCACTACTTATTATCCACCCTTGATGACATCGTCCATATCTTCAAAGTACCCCACAGGCCACTTATCTCCACCCTCTGAGTTTATTCACTTTGTCCCGCCTCTGGCACAAATTATCCCTTGTCTTGTTGTCCCCCTGACACTTGACCTCGTTGAAAGGTTGTGGCCACTTTTATCTCACATATACTCCAACCAAGGGAAGTCTTGAGTCTTCCTACATATTGAATTTTTCCATGTACCTCCTCCACTTCCTAGCCTCACCTAGTAGCTTTCACGAAGCCCTCTGCTTCTGGGAGTCGCGTCCCCCTTTTGTCGACATCAACACAATTTTCTAGAAGGGCGACAGTATCTTGATTCTCACTACCCATCCAATGAGAGATCTGGGATGGCACAGGGAGAAACACAATTGCTCCCTGCTATCATTGGCCCCCATAACATTCAACATCAAAATTTTCTCATGTTATGGAGGGTCTTACTTTGCGACTATTGCAGTTAGTTTTGATACTTGCCAAAGACCTCTTAACTTGGCTAGGCTCTCAATGCCTACAACATCTGTGATACTTCTTACATATGTCACTGCCTACTATTCAAAGTATCTTCCTATGCAGAATTGTCTTCTGCCTTTATTTTTGACCGCCCCTGAGGGCGCTGCAATTGTCTACATCAACACTTCATCCATCTTTTTTGAGTTACATGACACAAGCATGGGGCATGCCCGCCTCATTTGTACACAGTTTATTTTTACACACCTCATGGAAGGTTGGGTTCTATAGGTTCCTTTTTCCCTCCAACGGATCACTCTGGATGATCCCCCTATTGCTCTCTCTTACAAACAACACACTCAGTAGAAGAAACATTGATAGATTTTGGCTATACATATGCTCCTAACCTCATCCATTAGGGGGCATCTGTTATCACTGAAATTTCATCCGCAAATGGTTACAAGAATTTAGCATTGTCAAACAGTTATGAAGTCATCCATAGACCTAAATTAACACAAAAGCATTCATAAAGGGTCAAAAACTATACAAATAGTGGAAAAATTGAAGGGCGCTATACAGACACTGGGTGCGTGTGCACATGCGCGAAACAGGAACGCAGAAATCGTGCACATACGCACGATGCGTGACTGTTGTTGCAAAAAGCCACGTACCTGAGAAATGACGCATTTATGAGAGTGGTCGGCCTCCCACCCACTTCTGGTTCAGCTTCCAAGTTGATTTGACACTCAAATCTGGACTGGATTTGACTGGATGGTTGGTCAAAGACCTAGAAATGCCCTAATTAGCCTCTTTACACACTACAAACTAGTTGAACAATAGCTCAAAGGAATGCTATAAAAAAGCCATGGATACACTTCATTTTTCAAGGAATTCAAAGCAAAGTTATGCTGCCATTATTCTCTTGAGAACTCTTCTATCCTTGCCAAGAGTATACTTGCACCATTGCATTGGGAAATCCATCTCACCCCTTGAGTGGATTAGCAAAGAATTCTTTCACCATTTTCATTTCTTTTTCTCAAAGTTGTAAGAAGAGCTTTCTTGTGGGGGTCCAAGAGCCCTCACTTGGAGGAAGAAAGGACCCATAGTCCTCTTTCTTCTTGGTGTTTTATTTCACTAATATCAGCCTTATCATTGGTGACATGGGTCTAATTGTTTCTTTTGTCCTTATGTCCCTATGTTTGTTAAATTAGTTGTTGTTTTATTTCTTAGTTTAATTCTTAGTTGTTGTTTTATATTTCTTTTTCTAACCCTTTTCCTTGCAGCTGTCCTACTCAGGAAACCCAACTGAGCTTGAAAGCACCTCTATTTTTCTCACTAAGGTGACGAAAGAGGTGCAACACTAGGGTACTTCTATTGGGATAGTTTCCAGCTCATTCCGATGGGTATAGCCTTCCAGACGAGTTTTCCAGTTTGTAGTGGTTACCGTGCTTCTCCGATACCATCGATTTTTCCAATCTATCTGTGCATGCATCAGATCTACCTTCATATTCTGTTCATGGGTATTTTATGTTATTTTCTTGTATTCCAGTGACGATCCATGAGATCTAACTAAAGACTATTTCGTATATTTCCAGTATTTCATTGTATTTCCCTGCTTATATCTCATAATACATATTATTGGGCAGTTGTTGTTCCTTATTTCCGCATGCATCATATATTTACTGTTTAAACCATAATTTATAACATGCACATGCGACAATCACAAAACATCTCAAACACATAACTAAAGTGCATCAAAAAAACCCCAGAGTATCATATATGAAGATAAAACGCATCCAAAAACCCCCAGAGTATCAGATTTGTGAAATCGAATACAAGATCAGTAGTAGATATCTAGATCAGTTGGATTGGGGATATTACACAACAATATTCAAATATTTTTTATAGATCCACGACTTGTCTATTCTACAAAACATGAATATCCATGACCTTATTAACTTTAACTCACAGATTTTCATGCATATCCTCACTGTAACTCGTGGACTACCACAAACTCACCAAGTATCTATGTCACTATGTTTGTTTCTGTCAAACTGTCATTATAAAACCTGTAATATTAACTTGTACCAGAAACCGACAACAACTTGTACCAAATAACCAGTGCTAACAATTTGTAAAGATAATTGCATCAACCAAACTAGATCCAATCACCAAGACCAATCACCAAAACAACTCTCAACCGTATACACAATATCACCAGGATGTGCATCAACCAAAACTACTCATAAAAACTCACAACCATCACAAACACATGCCTCTACCAAGCATGTTCCACAATATCACTAAGATATAACCTCACTATTATATAGCATCAAGCATGTATTAACAATATACCAATATCACCAACAAAGACCTTTGACAATGTACCATAATATATACCACTAACACTCATACATGCACCAACAATATTTTTCAATAGATCCACCTCAAAACATTTACTACAATAGATACCATACCTCCAAGAGAGCATATTCCAAACCTCACAAATTCATTCCTCAAGCATACTCCACAACATCACTCATAAACATATAGACATACTTTTACACGTTGTAACTGACCTGATGCTTTAGATCTCATACCAACATAACTGTGGTCTCTCCTCATATTTTGCAAACTATAACAATATCTTCCTCGTTTCCCTCTCTTCATATCCATGCTTTTCCTTTCTATAGCTCACAGGTATCCTTTCTTTCCTCTTCTACAAATCACGGTTATTCACACTTCTCTGTGCCTATGGCCTGCAGATGTACGCAACCTATCTTCCTGCAGCTCACAGATAATCTATGAAAACCCTGGTTCATTCACTTCCTCTACATCTCTGAAAATTATGCTCCTTTAGATCTTCGCTTCCTCAGACCTATCATTTTAGATTCATCAATTGTACCAACAATATCCTTTCACAAAATATATATTAAATTAAGTTCAATAGGTATTCAAGTATGTACAAATGGGAGACCCTTTCTCTCTTATTTATAATCTCCAAGTGGATTCCTTTGGGCTTTTAGGGATAACCTAATTTTAACTACTTTTCCCACTTGCAACCACTTTATCCATAAATAGTAAACTCACTAATTCTTGCTGCAACCACTTTATTATTTAATTAATTTCTTTTGCAACCAATTTGACTAGGGAATATTCCTTATAACTTTCTAGAATATTCTGACTTCTTGTTGACCTTCTAGGGGCTTCTAGATTAATCTAAAGGGTTCTCCAACTTCTCAAGGTCATATCACCCTAACCACGAGGAACTATGTGACATACCACCTATCACTTGAAACAACATGACGAGCATTATCCATCCATCCTCATATGATAACATATTGACCTATTCTTCAACCTCATTTCTTCCACATAACTTAGGGCTTCATGACCACACATCTAGGATTACTCAACCACTTAACCATTTGTACTTTTTAAAGCGTATTTATGTGAGGGATTTCACCATAAGGGGACCACTTTGAGAACTCTAATAAAGAGCATCTTCCCATGAGGGCTTGCACCATAAGGGGACCACTTTGGAGTGTATCCATTTGGTACTTTATACATAAGAACTTTCATGAGAGCACCATCATCGACTACCTTGGATGTCAACCATGACATTACATCAATGATACAACTCCCTTTTGACATCAACCTTGACATCGATAAAAACACATCACCATGAAACCACTTGACATCAACCCTTTGACATCAATGAAAAATAAGTCCAACAATCTCCCCCTTTGGCATTGATGGAAACACCAACATTCATGGCAAAACTTAGAAATGGAAACACTCATCCTCATGCACTCATGCTCATGCTCCCCTTGTGATCATCGCTCCACATCAATTTTTCTATCTCTCCCCCTTTGACATCAATGGAAAAGGGTATCTCCTCTTGGGGTTGCTCCCCCTTGTCTTCATGCCTCTTTTATTTCTCTTCCTCTTTGACCAAAGGTTAACTCCTCCTATTGATATCTATCCTCTTGATGATGTACCTATTGTAATCAATCATGGGAAAAATAATAACTTCCCCTCTGGGTATGTCTCCCCCTGTATTATCTGCAAGAAGTTGTGTAATCACTGTGAACAATATGTTGCCACTGTAATATTCTTCTATTGCGATTATTGTTTCTCCATCAAAACACTGATAAACTTCTCAACAATACTACATCATGAATATCGTGATATGTTATTCCTTTGTCGATCCTTGGACCTTCCCATGAATCATACAATGGTCCATCAATCCATTATACTGATCTGTAACTATTGTTGTAACTATCTCTGTCAGTTTCCCTGTTCCTGCCACTGTGTTGTTCACTAAAACATTTTTTTCTTTACAATATGTACATGACTTTACATCAGACAACTTGTGTATATATGTGAGTCATCCCATAGGAACCTACATATGCCTCAGAAAATTCTTTTATCCAAAACTTTTGGACCCGCAACTTCTACAACTTGTCCATACAAAGTTCTTCATGGCCTGATCGTAAACATCAAACATGTTTTCTACTGGAGGACATAAGACAAGATAGACCTAGGGAAATCAACCTTGATCTCCAAGAAAAAAACCCTTGAGTGTACCACTCAAGTCTTCATCACAGAAAATACCAATAACAGAAACTCCCAACTCAAGTGCAGATATAGATATATCACAATGAGATTTATCACGCTTGGATAGAATCAAACCTTTAGACAGATACACGACTTATACACATGCAACTCACGTATGTACACGACTCTTCCTACTTCTAAGAGTGTTCTAGTTTCTCAACACTTGTTCTCTGAGCTTCCATCCTTTCAACATTATCTTTATTCCATGTTTTATTTTTTATTCTTTCCATATTGTATGAAGAATTTCTCATTGACCATCTCTTTAAATTCCAATAGTCGTGGGATATGTGGAGAAACCCACTGTAGTTGTAACATCTCATGGTGTGACAATGTGTAGCAATCTGTCCGACAAGATTGCATCTCCAACATATTAAGATGTTATTGAATCCTCCAACATATTTCCTTGCATAATGTCTATAATCCAAGTCTTTGTGACCATATTCATTACACAAGAAGAAGTTACCATTGAAAACATTTTCATACTTGTGCTTTTGTGTAAACCTTGAAGGCATCTTTCTTTAGAATTTTCTTTGAGGTGTAGGACTGGCTTCTTGATGCCTTCCTTGCTCTGATCTTCTGAAGATTTCCTTTATTTGTGCAGGTTCTTGACATGCAAATTTTCTTTCACCCTTTGAAAATGAAGGGCCTAAATCATGCTTCTTAGAAGTGCCAACTTTAGAGTGTGCAACGTCCTTGTTGTATTCAAGAACAAATTTATCATTTGGTGATCTTTGACTATCCAAGATTTCATCCAAGATTATTGAGTTGTTCATGAACTTGAAATGAGAATTTGACTCCTCATATTTCCTTATGAAATCAACTGCTTTTTCTTCCAACACATAGCATGATTCTTCCTTTTCATTTACCTGATTCTTCAATAGTTCCTCTATCCTTTTGGCTTCTTCAAGTTGGGTTCTTAGATTGATATTGATTTATCTTGTTTCTTTAAGATCTTAAAGTCTTTTTCTAAGCTCATCATCTACCTTCTTATTTTCTTTTTCTTGACTAATTATTTCATTCTTCAGTCTCTTGATCTCTTCTTATTTTTCTTCTAATTGAGTCCTTTTCTTAGATATGAACTTTTCAACTGTTTCACTTTTTTCTTGTTTCTTGAGCATTTGTTTTAGTTCCACGGTATGCCTTTGGTACTTTTCTAGGGCTTCCTTAGTGATTCTTTCAAGAAACTCAAAAGAATATGAATCAACTTATATTTCCATTCTAACTTCTACTAAACCAACTATAACTTTATATTTAAGCTTTCAGAAATCATCTTCTTCGTCTATATGATAATTGTTAGCTTATTCTACACAAACTTCTTCTATTACATCTAGATCTTCTTCTTTATTTGCAGGAGAATATTCAACATGATTACATTTAGAATTATTGCAATAAGAATATTTTGGAGAGTTTTTACCTTCATTGATGACTGAGTTTTGATTCATTTCCTTGATGGGATTATCTTCTATGTATTGTATTTTTCCTTGATATTCTTTCTCTGGCTTCAACCATAGGTCCTTGGCGGAGGTACATTGTCCTATGCTAATCCAAAAATATCTTTTAAACAACAATGGTTGAGTTATTATGCATGATTTATTTTACCATTTAGGAAACTAATGAAAGAGGAAGATTTATAGAAGAAACATAGAAACCATATAAACATGTAAAGATATGGAAATAGACAATAAGAATAGCAAACCATAAGACACCAAAATGATAACGGAGTTTGGTAATCTCGCCTACATCTCCGGGCCTTTGTATCAATGGGTGAGGCTTTCTTATTTCTGTTCAAAGCTTTAAAAGGACATCATAATAGTTGCAAAAAGGTTACAAAACTATCTAGTCTTGTTCTACCAGATCTATGGAACCCAAAAAAATTAACGGCACTGAAATCAGATGACCAGAGCTCCCAAAAATGGCCCGCAAAGGTGCACTCCTCAATAGGTTCCCTACATAAAAATGGCTTTGGCTTGGAAAATATTCAACACAACGCTATTCTGAATCCCCCTCCATGGCTTCAAGAACCCTTGGTTTATATAGATCTAAAGTTGGTAACCATATCCCAACTTCTTCCCAAGATCTGTCCTCAAAAAGGGCCCAATATCCCCCAATATTGGCCAAAATTCTCCAAAACTACTGAATAAAATCATACAAAATAACTATTATATAGTGAAAAACCCAAAAATGCACATAAAACAGGGCGCAACCCCCTTTCTTAGAGCTTCTGGTCATGTGGGGTGTCGCCATGTGGCTAGGCGCTAACTCCCTATGTGACGGTCCCTAACTGCTCTGCTTCTAGTCATATGTGTTGTACCTATGTGGCCTCAAGATTGCTCCACATGTTACCCTTCCCACATATATCCCTCATATCTAGGCCCATGATTAAGCCCCATGGTTGGCAGGCTAGCTTGACCAACCGGGGCTTAACCCTTAAACTTCATGCTATCTATTATAACACCTATTGTTCGGATCATATGGTGTATTGTCAGAACCAGGGGTAGCTCCAAACCATAACCCATGCTAATAACATAACTGGTGGACTGTGGTTATATGCATAGTTATTGTGACCGGGAGTTGGGGCCTAACCCCAACCATAACCTTCGCTGAAAATCACTCTACATAAACTTAAATATAAGTTTAAAGATATGGTTAACAAGGAACCTGTGTGGGTGGGCTAGCTAGCCCAACCCTACCAAACCCTTAGCCCGGTTGGAGGTCGCATGATCAAACTGAGTGGACTCCAACAAAAAATTTCCAACTGCATTAGCCAATGAATGGTTTCCATGTGGCAACCCATGTCTAGGAAACATGGCACCTCACCACTCACTTGAACTGATGCCATGCATCAATTGCTAAATGGTCCACCTGTCCGCCGAGTGTCTTCCACTATACTTTCCACGTGTCGTATGGCCCTGCCACATCATCAGTACATATGTGCCATGTGTCACCCTTGCAGTGGTGACACATGTCACTCCTTGATTGGTCCACGTACCCGATATGTCATCATTATGTACGCCTAGTCAATACACTTTTCACCTTGATGTACGGTCAACTACCACGTCAACATCCACTATGCCTTGCCACATCATATGTACAGCCATATGGACTGTATAGTCAACTTCCACATGGTACTGTAAAGATTGTACAAACTGTACAGTCATCATTTTTTTCCTGTTTGGAAAAACAAATAGATTGCCATATCTGGAGCATACAAAGTCTGTTTGAGCTCGTTCAAGTTGTGTTGGGTTCATATCAACAAGGTCTACACACACGTCCGTTTTGAATCCATTATGATAACTTTGATTTTTAGGCCTTTCTAATCCCCATCAAGCTCCTGGATCCAATTCTAGATCACACCTCCCCACTAAATACCTTTTGATCCCCAAAAGGTTACTGACCAGTCATCAAGCTCGGGATAGGCCACCTGACTTGTTCTCTGTCTTTGAACTCTATCCTGTGCACCTGTCTCATCAAGATCAACTGTAAAATAATCATGATAACTGACAGCATATTGTTAGTCATTTGTACCCTGCCACATCTTACTGAAGCCACTATCATCCATGTAGATAACATTGCTAATGATAGCATAAAAAATATGACTGCAAATGAACTGATATGTTTATAATACTTGCACGACATTAGCTTATCTTGAAGCAAACTATGATTGATTTTCCATTCTATAATCATCTCTTGTTATTTCTTAAGATCGATTATTTTATTTGAAACAATTATAGGTGTGTTTCTTGCATGAGCCACCTTTCTTGATTATTCCATAGTTTGAAGAGATTTATTTTCCTTTATATGATGAGCATGAACCACATATTCTTGACCTACTTTGGTTAAATGATATTGATTCTTTTCCCTGTAGAATAATGCTTTATGATCATACAAGTAAGGACTACCTAAGACCATTCCACATTCACTTAGTGGCACCACATCACATGTTACCTCGTCCAAAAACTTAGATGAAATTTCAAATTTTAATATGCACTTCTTTTTTATGCGCAATTGATGATTGTTGCTTATCCATTTAAGTGTGTAGGGCTTATGATGCATATGTGTTTTTAATCCCAATTGCTTAACCAATTCCCTTGAAATTAAGCTAGATTGATATCCACTATCTATCAATCTGTCTACCTTAGTGTGCCTCATGATGACCCTTATGTGAAACAAGTTACTTCTACAATCAAATCCTTCACCAATTTTACCTGTCATACCAACCAATGAGACTTTAGCTTCGTCACCTGAATCTGATCCCAAGTTTTTTGATCGTGTTGCTGCTGCAATTATTTGCTTCCCTTTCCTTTATTTGAACCACTTTGGTCTCTTATCAGGATGCAATTTCCAACAACGGTCCTAATCATGCCCCTCTTTCTTGCAATTCTTGCAAGAGAGCTTCTCTTCCTTTCTTGCCACTGAACTTGCCTTCTTTCTAGTCCACTTCCTTTTTTCCTCTTTCCTTGAGGATCATTCCCCTGACACACCAACCCCTATTTTCCTTGCTTCAATTTATGTCACTTGAACATAAACCTCATCAAGATTAGTTGGTCCAAACATGAATACAATATTTCGAATATGTACAGGTAAATCTACTATATACTTCATAAGAGTTTTTTGGGTATGTAAAGGAATATCTAACATCAATGCCATTTTACGAAATCCATCTGTGTATTCTTGCACAGTTTGTCATTTTCTTAGTCTTAAATCTTGACATTCAATTAACACTCTCTCTTTATAACCCAAAGGATAGACTTGCTTTCTAAGTGTAGAAATAAAAACTTGCCATGATGGAAATACATTACCCACTTGTTGTGTGCCATTTTGCCACTTTATTTGCCACTAGATGAGTAATGTGCCTGCAAGTCTAAGTGATTCCAACTTGATCTGAGTTTCCTCATCCTTGATTTGTTGTAATGGCCGGATAGATTAAACAACCATTTAATTTACAACATAACAATAAAATTCAAGAATTTCTATAATTTAGCAAATTCGTATACAAATAATAAAATTTTATAAGAGATTAAAAACAATTGCATAATTTTAAATACCTGAACCTGATGCTAATAACCCTCCA
>JASDQU010884687.1:0-21117 GCA_032191745.1 Picea mariana
ATAATACACTCATCACTTCACTTTATTATTTACCTTTTAAAATCTCTTAAACCACTTTGATTACTTTGACCTTTTGGGGCTTCTAGATGACATATGAGGGTCCTCCAACTTCGTAAGGCCATAACTCTCAAACCGTGAGGAGTTATGTGACGTTTTACATACCAGCAGAAATGACATGACATGTACTATCCATATAGAATAGTATTATCTGAAAATATATCATAACTCATACCGTTACCCATCAAACAAACTTGGGTCCATTACCCAAACCCGAAGTCTCCAACTTTTCATGGCCATAACTCTCTAACCGTGAGAAATTATGTGACGTTCCACATACCATCGGAAATGACATGACAAACACTATCCATCTAGGATATTTTCCCTGACAAATTCACTTTTCTTCATCTCATTATTCCATAATTAAGCATGGGTTCTCTTACTGCACAAAGTGTCTTCTTGTGAGGGCTTTCACCATAAGGGGACCACTTTGGAGTTCATCCATATTTACTTCTTATCAACCATGACAAAACAATAATGAGTCATATTTACATCAAACACTATTGGGTCCATTACCCAAACTTTTGTGCTACGGGTCTTTCTTCAAGGGTTGACATCAATGACAACCAACCTTAATCAACAGCAATGATATGCAATTTAAGTCTTCTTTTTCTTATTTGTTGTAAATGTTTGGTGTGAAAATAATGATGCAAAAACACCTCTCTCACTGAATTTTGTCATTCGATTGCTAAGCCAAACTTCTAGCGCTTCATGTTGCAAGCACAATTGGAGTGTATTTGAAAAATACACTCAAATAAGCATAACATGTTAGAACTAACAATTACAATTATTATAACTTATGACCCTCTAACATATTTATGACCCTCAAGAGTCACTGAAATTTTATGACCCTTTTATAGGTTGGATTTCCAATGCATGAATGATTTGTTTTATGCCCACAATAATTTCCCACTATGGGTGAGGTAGCTTGAGGAAATCACTAATGTGGATGCCATTTCATTGGACAACATTAACATAATGTCTCATTGGTGGGTGAAGTACGAGATGCCTATTATGGATGAGGCACCTGAGTGGTTAGAGGAGTAGCAATAGGCACAGTGGGTAGGGGAGGAGTTGCAACAACGAGCACATGGGGCAAATGTGGCCTCCTCAACACCACCTACTATACAATTTGATACACATACACTCGCTAGTGTTTATCAAAGGGATGATGCAAGACCTTCTAGTGGCAAATGAGCCATTACCTTTTCTTGCAAAAGGGGGAGGGAGAATCGATAGCTCGCTACTACATTTGTCATTGTAGAATCTAGATGACTTGTGATATTGAGATATATTTATATATATTTGATGTCATTTTGTATTTGTTGTCCAATTTCGAATGCTTGATTGGACAACTATCATAATTCGAGATTTAGTCTCAACTTTGATGTATCATTTTTTATTTAGCATCCATTACGTCATATATATATTGGTGTCTTTTAATCTTTGTGTGCCAATATACTTCATTGATGTTGCTATTGGTTTATATTTAAAACAAAAATAGAAAAGAATTATTTTGTATTTTTAACGCTTGTTGTGGTTTGCCAAAATTTTCATCAATTTTTCCGATGTAATGTCCTAACCCTCGACGATTTTTTGCCAACATTGATATTTTCAATAGTGGTATACAGTGTGGTTGCTACCAAAACTACCTATGGGTAGAGGTGTTAGAAGTCTACAAGTCTTGGGAGATTCCAAATTCATAATTGATTGGGCAAAAGGCAAAATTAGATTGGATAATTTAATGCTTTGCTCGCTTATGGAAAATTTCAAGGAAGGTAAAAAATCAAATTTATATGGTGTSCTTTCAAAATGTGTTTAGAGAATTGAATGAGTTTGCAAATAAGCTATCTAAGGAAGCTCTCCTACTTGAAGAAGGCTTGTTGATCATAATAAAATTGATGGAAGGAAGGGCTTCTCTTGAAGAAGTTACATTCTTGTATGAAAGGCTCGTGGAGCAAAGGAGATTATATATAGTTGTTTTGATTAGTATTTGTGATCTTAGTTTTGAATATTCGTTAGGCTTCAAGCCTAATGTTGTCTTTTTTGATATATTGCAACAATGTTTCTTTTGGATGTATATAAAGTCAAGACAGTTTTCAAAGTCTTCATGTCTAATTTTGTTTTGAGAAATGAAGAGGCTTATTTCTTTGATGTACTCAGAAGGTACCTAGCTATATATATTTTGATTTCTCCTTAAAATATCAAATATACATTTTTTTTCTTGAGAAAAAAAAAACTATTAATCCTCCATATAAAAGTAGGGAATACACAATTTTCCTATTCATTTTATTTATTTAAACATAACTTATTATGTTTGATAAACTATGATTGTTTACACATAATAAATTATATACATTAATAAATAAGAGATTTTGCATTGTGGTTATTATTACTAGAAAAAAAAGAAATAATTAAATCCTCAACACTAAAAAAAATCTTAAAAAGAAAGCACTAGAACAAAAATATCATTTGATTCGCCAATTTTGGGAGGAAGAAGTTTCATCATTGGATGACAAATGAGAAATTCAAAGAAAATTGCAATTTTCACCACGTAATAATGTACTTACACATCTCCATCAACATTGTTCTTTGATTAAAGACCTAGAACCAACTATCGAGACTTTGAATTGTTGAAACACATACTTCACGAAATGACCCACACATGTTTATTGCCCATAATAACAAAATCAAGTTGATAAATTTTTTTTAAAAAAATATTAAAATTTATTGTAATAATGGAGAATTACCCCTATCCCTAAAGTTGTCCTTTGGAAGTACTTTCCTTTACTAAAGGGCTTCTATTGCTCCATGTGTATATCCAAATTTCTATGAGTTTATAATGCTTTCTCTTTCCTTTATTAAATTTCCAAGGACACTTTTTAGCCCTTAATATAATCACAAGCTTCTTAAAAAAAACTTATTTAAAATTATTTAAAATGTAATAAAATTTAATTAACTTTGAAATTAAAAAAAAAAAAAAAACATATTGAACATAAGGTGCTTTTTGTTTGTTATTTTTCTCAAAATGGATGACTTGATAATGCGTCTGATTAAATTGCATAGATTTCACATTACCATTGTTTTAAATACTCATTCCTTATACCAATGGATCATTTATTAAAAATATATATACATGTTATTATTTTGTTTTATTACTGTTTCAACACAAAATAACTATACACATTATATTATAACAATATTTAATAATAATAATTAATTTGATGATATTGGATTTTTGTTAAGAAACATGACATATCTCCTTGAGGTTATTATGTCATCATGTTGGACACGATGACACATGGGACATGCTAAGGTATCATCTTTGACATGTATCTTGTAACATGACACATGTTTAACATGTTTCAAAGATATTGTTGTAACATGTCTTAACATATTAGATATGTTGGGTGTAAAAAGGGGGCTTGAGAGGGTTAAATCACTCTAAAAACAATGTTTTCCTTCATTTCATTTATTTTTAGTGGCAGGAAAACACTTAAGCGCTATGGAGGTTAAAGAGAAACACCATTTTTGAAGGGATTTTGGGAGATTGGAAGGGATCATACCATTCAAAGTTTGTCATTTCTCCAACATTAGAGTTTTTCATCATTCATACAACATAAATCATAGCTCAATCATCAAGGGTTGCTACTAAAGGTCAAAGTATAGGGAAGAATGTTGATGGTGTTATTGTTCCCCTCCAAGTCCATTTATTGTTGTTTATATTCCATCCCTGAAAGTGGAGCTTCCATTGCTGCAAATAACCATAATATAGAAAGGAAGCAAGCTTAAAAAAGAAAAATAGGGTATGGGGGTAATTCTTGGTGGGGGGAAAATTGTGTTTGGACGTGTAATTTTTGCCATGACTAATTTAAGAGAACCTACTACCGAGTTAAGAGCCATTTGTTGGGCCTTAAGGAAAGAGGAAATGAAGCATGTGAAGTTGTGAGTTGGAGCCAACAAAAAAAGTATGACAAGGGAGGATTGTATTGGCCTGTGGAAGTTGGCAACAACAAGTGGGACATAAAGAGATGATGATCATCTTCCATTCTTGAGGAAGCCATCCAACAAGGGTGGGAGTGGGGTTGAATTCTAGCCAACAAAGAAAAGGAAAGCTCCTAGTGGCGGTTCAGTGGACAAGATCTCTCAATAAGGTTTTGAGATGTGGTTGATCTTACCATTGGGTTCTTTTTCTATCTCAACTTCCTTTCATTTAATGGTACATGACCTCCTTTGTATTTTGAAACATGGTGAGCTCTAGTAGAATGCCTCCCACTTTAGAGAAGTTTAGAATCACATTGTTGGTTAAGGTAAAGAAGAGGTGGATAAACTCTCAATGCATATTAAATCATCATGGCCCTTATTATGGATTGGTATTGTTGTTGATGGATAAATGGATGGATCCAACATGCCATGCACTCAACAATTTCATGGTGTTATCAAAGAAAGGACTAGTGTACTTGAAAGCAATATATGTTCTTGGAAAATACAAGGATGCACATTATATAGGTGAGTCGTTTAGTAAATTCACTAAAGCAATGGATGTTAATTCTTGTGTGCAAATTATCACAGACAATTCCCTTGTTCGCAAGGTTGTCGACATGATTATGGAAACTAAATACCCACAAATATTTTGGACAACTTGCATTGTTTGAATTTACCACTTAAATATTTCTATTGCTTCGGATGTGAGATGGATGATAGAGTGAATTTATGATGCACGCCATATCCGCAATTTGTACAAAAACATATCAATGCCTTCACAATCTATAAAGAGTTCACACATATTTATTGTTAAAGATAACAGATACTCGATTTTCCTCCTCATTCATCATGCTTAAGAGGTTGAGGGAGGTTGGGGCCGCTCTTGCATCCATGGTTATTTCAAGGTATTGGATTTTTAGAGAAAGTAGGATCAAAATGCTTAAAAAAATGTGACGGATATATTGTTGGATGATGGTTGGTGAAAGAGGGTAGATCTTACCATTAAGACCATGGACCCTATCATTTTTTTTTGCATTTTGCAGGTAGGAACCAACCCATCTTAGCAGAGGTTTATGTGGGGTGGGACTCGATGATTGGGCTTGTGAAGAATTTTATTTTAGAGAATGAGTGTTCTCAGTATGGAACTTCAACAATATATGATATATTCTTGTCATCATGCAAGAGAAGAATTCTACACCTTTACATTGCTTGGCTTACTCATTAAATCCTTAGTACTACCGTGGCGAGTGGCTCAATGGTGGGCCTTCATGTAGATCCCCTGCTCACATGGATAGAGGGATTTAAGAGGGGAGAAAGAAGGTGTTATGCACTTGGTTATGTTATATTGAGCAGAAACGGGGATATCATATAAATTACTAATGGAACAACATAATATAGAGAATAACACACCAAAATGATACCTTTATTGAAATGGGAGCGATGTTCACTTGTCTCTTCGAGGGGGCAACCTCTAGCATAGCAACACTCTATTACAATAATTCTCAAGACAAAGACTTCTCATGCCCTCGACTCTTTTTTATACTAAATCTATCTACCAAAAGAACAATCTAGAGGAATATCTTTCTAGAAGCGGAAGCTTCTATTATGTCTTCTTACATTTGACTTGTTCTCCTTATTACTAAACCTTATTTATTAATATTGACCTTTATTACATGGAAAATATATTATTCTACCTACGTGAGGAGTTAGGGAGGTTAGGTCCCTAACAAAAGGCATTGAGACAAGTATATCAAGATAGAGTAACCCATTAGGGGGTGGAGGAGGGATTGGTAGAGTTTTCCACTTGCACTAGGAGATTCAGAGGTTATGATGTGATCAGAGACAGGGTGATTAAGAAGTCCTATGCTTGGTGGGAAACTCATAGGGTAGTGTGCACTATTGTACAATAGCTAGCAATGAGGCTCGTCTCTCAAGGTATTTCATCCTCTTGTTGCAAGAGGAATTGGAGCACAAATGGGAATGTGCACACTTTGAATAAGAACAATGTTGAGCAATGCAAAGTAAAGATCATGGTGCATGGTTACTCTAACCTTCGTCTTATATATAGGATGAGGGAGGAGTGGTTGAAGGGAAAGATAAAGATGTGCTATGCACTTCCTGATGATTTGAGTATGGAGTAGTGTTGCAATATCTCTGATTTCTCCTGA
This sequence comes from Picea mariana, assembly GCA_032191745.1. Classification (NCBI taxonomy): domain Eukaryota; kingdom Viridiplantae; phylum Streptophyta; class Pinopsida; order Pinales; family Pinaceae; genus Picea; species Picea mariana. The sequence goes on from JASDQU010884687.1 coordinate 6,210, forward strand.
TATTTTTAAATWTTTCTAAGTTTTTCATATTATTGATGTCTTTGATATTTTCTATGTTTTCCAGATCCAAGTTTATGWTTTTTGATATTTTATGATAATTTTTTATATTTTCCTCGATATTTTTGATAAGTTTATTTCTGAACACTTGGCAATATATTCCTCGATAGATGGTGTCTGCAAGAAGCTACGATGTTCCCGAGGGGACGGGAAAGAAGAAYAGAACACRCACAAGGGAGAACACAACACAACACAATATGACACAAGAGACACAATAATTAAGATAGTAGAACTATCGAGAGAACAAGCGGAACCAATGAGTGCAGAGAACGAGTGCATTGAGAAATACAACACACGAAGATGTTCAGAAACAATGATTGAAGAGAGAAAGAAGAAGAAGATCTTCCCTTGAAGAAAATAGGAAGCTTGCCTAAGTTGTTGATGATCACCTTGAACATAGGAGACATGGATCCCAAACTGGAGCAATGATGGGCTACAACTTCGTGCTTACTGGAAAAAAAAAGAAACTGGTAAGGGGAGATCACTGAGGGACTGTTTAGTAGATAATGGACTCCCTTGTGCAGAGGAAATCCAGTTGATAAACCACTCGATAAACCTATAGAGACCCTGAGCTCAGTGGGAGGTGGACAACTTCTATTGTGGCAGAGGGGGAAGGAGAGTAACCTTCCTGGATCATCATGAGTTTGGAACCTGGCTGAGTCAACTTTCCTTGGTGGTATCATGGCTTGGCACAGGGGTGGCGTACTGTAGGAAGGCACTCTACAGTAAGGCCTAAGGTTGGGAGGAAATGCGTCCTCCCTCAGTGTTGGCAAATTTCCTTATCAGATAAGTGTTTAACTTAGCTTGTTAGAATTTGAATATGAATGATATGTGCATGTAAATGTATGATACTATGGGAAATGTAAATGCTTATAAATAATTTTACAAAATCTCTGAGAATTTGGTTATATTACTATGGCATTTAAATTATGTGTCAATCGTGAAACTAAATGAGTATAGATCGTTGTATCCCCAAAGACCCTGAGTTGTTAGAGGAAAGTTTGCAGGACATGGACAAAAACATCACTTAACCAGTGATGGGATGACCTATAACTTGGAAAATCCTTTGTGAGGAAGGAAGGACCATGAACCTCAACAGAAGCTCCAATTTGTCGAAGAGAGCTGGTAAGATCTATAAGGCCTTACGCGTTCATGAGGCTGGGAGACTAGCTATGGAAAAGGAATACTAGTAGACCTTAGAAAACCCAGATGGAGCCCAATAGAACTCAAAAAAACAAGTCTCAACCCGTGGGCTAACAAATTGAAGAACAATGAGATGATTCGGAAGAAATTACAACTGTTGGTTGGGTGGGATCAGTAAATCTCAACCCTTCGTCGACAAGGGTTGATCATTGGGAAATGACTGGGAGATAGAACTTGTAAAAGTTCGATGAAGATGATAAAGGTCGAAGACTAAACAACAATCATCGATTCGATCAAAGAGGGCATGAAGAGACCTACGTCGTCGACGATTTAAAGTGGGAAGGGAAAGTTTCGCTAGGGAAGTGTCGACGATGTAGTGGCATAAGGATTGACAAGAACCATCGATTTGTGCTTAAAATAAACATATTCTACACCGTTGATCTTTGGAAGAACATGCTTAGATTAAAAGCAAGGACGAGGATGTTTTGATGTTGCAACCTACCTACTCGACAGTCCACGTGTAAAAGTGGTAACATGTGTTGCTAGAAGATTGGTTAATGGGACTAATGTGGGAACCATTGGGCAAGGAGGTTCTTTGAACCTTTGTTTTAGTGGTAGCCATTAGATATACGATCCAATGGTTCTAGACCGTTCATGCCCAAGGCATCACTCTTTGGAAAAAAGGGGATGGTGAGTTAAATGTCGTCTATAGAGTGTCGACGATGAAATAGGTTGAGATCGTTGACAACCATCGATCTCGTCGGGGATTTGATGAAGAGATCTGGACCATTGATCCCTATGTGTTGTCACCAGGGTTTAAGAGTTAGACCTGTAGAGTGTTGGTTAGAAGTATTGACGTCGACGAAAAGGATAGGAAATCTGGACCGTGAGTTAGCACGGGGTAAAGGTTCAATCTTGACCATTCAACCATCGTAGTTTCCCTTGATTCAACTAATGAATGTAAAGGAAGAGACGAGCGTTAACTTGCGGGTAAGTTAAATCACCGACTCACCCAGGACCGTAGGATGAGGGGTTTGAGGATTGTTGGCTCTGGTAAAAGGGTCGATCAACGTCTCATCGTCGGGACAGTCCGAATGGGTAGTTGGGACTTTGCCGAAGTGAAGTTTGGCGACAAAGATAGGCTTATGTGGCCATAAGCTTCAATGCGATGAGAGGAGATAGGTGCCACATCGGTTCCAYGATGTTGTCGTGGTAGAGGACATGGGTGATGAAGTGCCATGTGGCAGTGAGGTTGATTTTGATTATGAGAGCTTGGGGAAATTCAAAAGACCACAACTTTTGATTYCGAGCTAGGAATTAAGCATGATTACAGTTGTTGGAAAGTTCTTGTCGAGCAAAATACGATGGTACTCTCGAAGGGAGTCTTTGAGATAGTCGAAGAAAGACGAAATCTTACTGCCCAACTCCTTAAAATGTTACTTAGGGGGTTGGGTGTGTTACAAAGTGGTATCAGAGCTGAAGGTTCAAACTCTAGGTTTGAATGGGTCACCAAGATCGCTTAGAATTGTTTAAGAAGGATTTTCTTTGTTACCCAAAATGCTTGTTTTGAGTGATGATGTAAAAATGCTAATGATAGTTGTTGTTTTAACACGTAGGACGTGTTGGAAGGTCACAATGGTGAATGGTGCAACACAATATGGATGACACCTCGCATTTCAAAGATTAAAAATCTGATGGTTGGAGGGATAGACAAACCCCTCCAGATTTGATGGACACCGTTAGAGGTCTGAAGGCAGATAATGAGAGGCTTATAAGAGTTTAGGCAGAATTGAATGCAAATTTACTGTAGAGCTTGTCTGAAATTTAGAAACATTTGCAGCAAGGCCTTAGTAATGCAGAATTACAACAGTTGGAGAGGTTGAAAACTCCTTCAGATGCCTAGAAGAATGGAATGACTCATAGTGATACGGGAAGGAGTTCTTTCAGAAAGAAGCATCGAGATGCCAAGAAGGGCAAACCTAGTGAAAGTGTTTCCACATAATCATCTAGCCGACATACTACTTCGGCATAACAGTGCAACGGTGGCACATAATCCAACGTTCCTAAGAAGAGAAAGATGGAGAGTTCTCAGATCTCTCTAACTGAAGTATTTAAGAAGGTTAAGCCTCCTACCTCTGATGGAGAGATAAAGAAAGGAGAAGAGGATGAGGATGGCTATTTGGTTTGAATAAGAACTTTCGAGTACATAATTATTCTAAGAATACCAAGGCAAGGATTGTAGTATTCAATCTGAATGGAGGAGCTTCCATCTGGTGGGAAGATCTCAAGGAAATTAAAGGCTTGAAGGAAAGCAAACTAACTTAGAAACAATTTGAGAAATACTTCCGTAAAGCTTACCTATCTGAGAAGTATTATGACGACAAAATAAAAGAATTCCATGAGCTTAAGTTGGGACAACTTACCATAGATGTATACGCTAAAAGGTTTATGGAGTTGTTGAGGTATGTTCCCTACCTCAAGGATTAGAAGGTGAGAATTCAACATTTTCTGAGTGGGTTACCACAGTCCTACCAAGACCGAATTGAGTTTGACAAACGCAAGATGTTGGAGGATATTATTTGAAAGGCCAAATGCGATTATGACTAGTCTAAACACAAGCATGAGTCTTCAAAGAATTGGAGGAGGAAGGACAAGAGTGAATTTTAGAAGGGGAGTTTCAAGTCATTTCCCCATAAGAATTCGGGAAAAGCTACACAATTGGGTAAACCAAGTAGGCTCGTGCATCAACAAAATTTCTCATCTCAAAGTCGAAATAAATCAACAGAGTATGCAAGAGAAGGAACAAAGGAGCTCGAGAAATGACCTTTGCAATGCTGGGGATGTGGAGATCCACACCTATTGAGAGATTGCCTCCATAGGCAGCACGACAACAAAAAGGTATATAATGTGCAGGAGGCAACTACAGTCAATGACGTGGCTAAAAGTGTGTCGAGGATTTACGCAACCGTAGAGAATCGACAAGTAGACCACCAAGCCTTTGTGGAGGAATTAGAAGGTATTATTACTGAACGACCAATATCTGTTTTCACTGACCCATGATCTAATCTTAGTTATGTCTCACCTCGAGTGGTTGAGGCATGGTCATTACGGAGAAAGAAGCATGCTAAAGCATGGTTAGTTTTGTTAGCCACTGAAACAAAGAGGAAAGTGGCTGAGGTAGTTGAAGCTTGTCCAATTGAGTTGGATGGACTGCAGACCCAAGCAATTTTGAATATCCTACACCTAGGCTCGTATGATGTATTGTTGGGCATGGATTGGTTGGCTGCCCATGAGACAAAATTAAATTGTTACGAGAAAACTTTGGAATGTAAGGATTTTGCAAGGTATCCGAAAGCCAATTTCCATAAGGCAAATATCAGTGATGCAACTTAAGAAGTTTAGTAGAAAGGGGTGTCCCTTATATGCTATATAAGTGTTGAACTTAGTAGAAAGCAAGGAGTTGAAAGTTAAAGACCGCCCGATGTTGTGGGATTTAAGAGATGTATTTCCAGAAGAAGTGCCTGGATTACCTCCGAAAAGAGATCTTGATTTTTCAATAGATTTGGTACCTGGGGCAATACCAACATCGAGAGTGCCCTACAGGATGAGCACACTAGAATTGATAGAGATGAAGGTGTAGCTAAAGAAAATGTTGGAGAAATGTTACATTAGGCCAAGTGTACCCCCGTGGGGAGCACCAACCCTGTTTGTAAGGAAGAAGGATGGTACCTTGAGATTGTGTATTGATTACAGGTAGTTGAACAAGATGACCATTAATAACAAATGCCCTTTGCTTAGCGTAGATGACCTTTTTGATCAACTTAGGGGAGTTGCAATATTCTCAAAGATAGATTTGAGGTCGGGATATCACCAAGTCAGAATCAAGGATGCAGACATCCACAAGAAAACCTTTAGGACAAGGTATGGGCACTATGAGTTTGTTGTGGCACCCTTTGGACTTACGAATGCACTAACTACATTCATGTGCTTGATGAATAGTGTGCTCAATAATCATTTAGACAAGTTCGTCTTAGTATTTGTGGATGACATTTTGGTGTATTCGAAGAACCGAGAGGAATATGAAGAACACCTCAGAATGGTGTTACGGGTGTTAAGAGAACACCAACTATATGCCAAGTTCAACAAGTGTGATTTCTATAAGAAGGAAATCCAGTATCTAGGCCATGTAATCTTAGGTAGACCTCGAAAAGATCAAGGCAATCATGGATTGGCCTACTCCCAGAAATGTGATAGAAGTGAGATCCTTCATGGGATTGGCTGGATATTACAAGAAGTTCACAAAGGGATTTTCCAAGATTGGTAATCCTATTACTTCGTTGCAAAGAAAGGGAAAGAAATTCATCTGGTCACTAGAATGTGAAGCTAGGTTCCCGCAGCTGAAGCATCTATTAACTGATGTGCCTGTTTGAAGGATTGCGAATCCAGATAATGATTTCTTGGTCTGTATAGATTCTTGCAAGGAAGGACTCGATGGAGTTTTGATGCAAGAAGGGCAAGTGATTTGTTACTTGTCACGAAAATTAAATGAACATGAGCAGAAGTATATTACCCACAATCTAGAGCTTGTAGTAATTGTACATGCATTGAAAATGTGGAGGCACTACCTACTTGAGAGAAGATTTATACTCATGACCGATCATTGCAGTATGAAGTATTTATTTGATCAGTCGAGATTTAATGCTAGAGAGGCTTGGTGGATGGCACTGATCAATGAATTCGATTTCGAAATCAAATACATTAAAGGAAAAGAGAACAAAGTAGTAGACACACTCAGTCGAAGTGTTCAAAAAACAAACTTACCAACGACAAGTTTAGGAGAGTCTGACATCAACCAGAGGATTAAAACCCTCTTGCAAGAAGATGAGTTCTTCAACCAAGTGAAAGAAAGGTTACATTAAGAACCTAGAGAAAAGGATGTATGAAGGATATCGGCTTGGGGCTGATAGCCTATTGTTGTATAACTATCGGTTGTACGTACCTAATTCAACGGATTTGAAGTGCTTGATTTTGGATGAATTCCATATGTAGGTCACCCTGGTTACCAGAAAATGGTGACAATAGTTAGACAATTGTACTATTGGTTGGGAATGAAGTAAGACATTGCCCAATATATTGCGAAGTGCTTAGAGTGCCAACATGTGAAAGTTGAACATTGACATCCTGTTGGACTATTGCAGCCCTTATAGATTCCAGAGTGGAAACGAGAGGTGATTTCCATGGATTTTATCACATGTTTACCTAAGACAACCAAACAACATGATCCAATCATGGTTGTAGTGGATAAGTTGAGCAAAGCAACTCATTTTATTTCTATAAAATCTACTTTTAAGGCCATAGGTGTTGCCAATGTTTTTATGAAATAAATTTTCAGATTGCATGGCTTGCCCAAAATCATAATCTTAGACATGGATGCTAAGTTCACCTCAAATTTTTGGAAATGCTTGTTTACAGGCTTGGAAACACAATTCATATTTAACATGGCCTACCATCCTCAAACAGATGGTCAAACCAAAAGGGTGAACAGAGTGTTAGAAGACATGTTAAGAATGCATGTTATGCACCAACCCAAGCAACGACTAAAATATCTACTATTGTTAGAATTCGCGTATAACAAAGGTTACCAAGAATCATTGAAGATGAGCCCGTTTGAGGTTTTGTATGGCATAAAGTGTAGAGTTTTGATTAGTTGGGACAGTCCAATGGACAAAATTTCCCTTGGACCAAAATCGCTGAAGGAGATGGAGCAGGCTATGGTCAAGATAAGAAAAAACCTGAAGGCTGCCCAGGATAGACAAAAGAGCTATGTTGATGTCAAAATAACCCATCGAGAATTTAAAGTGGGAGACCATGTATACCTCTGAGTGAAACCCAAAATAAGTTCCCTGAGAATGGGGATGTGTTCTAAGTTGGCTCCTCGATAGTGTGGACCGTTTGAAATCCTAGAAAGGATAGGACCAGTAGCATACAAACTTTCCTTACCACTTACTGGTAGAGCTCATAATGTATTCCATGTGTCTTTGTTAAAGAAATATGTGCACGATTCTAATCATGTTATTGCTTGGATTGTAATACAGGTTGAACCAGAAGGAGAATTCTAGCCCAAACCTCTATGCATCATGGATAGGAAAGAAACAATGCTCTGGAACCGAGCGATCGTGTAGGTCAAGGTGCAATGGAAGCACTTTGGAGCCGATGAAGCTACATGGGAGCTGGAAGATGCCACGAGATCAACATACCCATTTTTGTTTACTGTATAATTGTATATACATGGTGTTTTAAACACCTAGAACTATGTTTCTTTAAGGGGGAGGGGAATGTAACAACCCATTTTCCCCGAGATAGTAATTATGTTAAGATTACATGATTTGTGTTATGAAACATGTGACTATGTTTAATTCAATAAAAACACCAAACCATTGACTAAGGAGGAACAACCTTGACAATACTGGCCATGATACGCCAGCGGAAGTCGACAAAGAAGGGGTTGACTGAATGGTTGAGTGTAAAGGAAGCTAAAGTGCATTTGTGAAGAAAATAGGAAGCTTTCCTAAGTTGTTGATGATCACCCTGAACATAGGAGACCCGGATCCCGAACTTGAGCAATAGTGGGCTACAACTTGGTGCTTACAGGACATAAATTGACACTGGTAACGAGAGATTGTTGATGGACTGTTTAGCAAAGAAGGGACTTTCTTGTGCAGAGGAAATCTAGTTGATATACCACCCGATAAACCTGTAGAGACCCTGAGCTCAGTGGGAGGTGGGCAACTTCTACTGTGTCATAGGGGGTAGGAGAGTAACCTTCTTGGATCATCACGAGCTTAGAACCTGGCTGAGTCAATTTTTCCTGGTGGTATCATGGCTTGGCACGGGGGTGGCGTACTATAAGAAGGCATTCTACAGTAAGGCCTAAGGTTGAGAGGAAAGGCGTCCTCCCTCAGTTAGTTGGTGTTGACAAATTTCCTTATCAGATAAGTGTTTAACTTAGCTTGTTAGAATTTGAATATGAATGATATGTGCATGTAAATGTCTGATACTATGGGAAATGTAAATGCTTACAAATGATTTTACATAATCTATGAGAATTTGGTTATGTTACTATGGCATTTAAATTATGTGTCAATTGTGAAACTGAATGAGTATAGATCGTTGCATCCCCGAAGACCCTGAGCTATTAGAATAAAGTTTGCATGACATGGACAAAAACATCACTTAACCAATGGTGGGATGACCTGTAACTTGGAAAATCTTTTGAGGAAGGAAGGACCATGAACCTCGAGAGAAGCTCCAATATGTCGAAGAGAGCTTGTAATATTTGTAAGGCCTTACACGTTCATGAGGTTGAGAGACCAACTATGGACAAAGAATACTAGTAGACCTTAGAATACCCGGATAGAGCCCGATAGAACTCAGAAAAAATGACCAAGTCCCACCCTGTGGGCTAACTAATTGAAGAACTGTGAGATGAGTCGAAAGAAATTACGACCGTCGATTGGGTGGGATGAGTAAATCTCAACCCGAGTAAATCTCAACCCTTTGTCGACGAGGGTTGATTGTTGAGAAATGATTGGGAGCTAGAACTTGTAAAAGTTCAATGACGACGATAAAGGTCAGAGACTAAATGAAAATCGTCGATTAGATCAAAGAGGGCACAAAGAGACCTAGGTCGTCGATGCTACGCGGGTTGTCTTGTGGATTAAAAATGGGAAGGGAAAGTTTTGCCAGGGAAGTGTCGATGATGTAGTGGCATAAGGATTGACGGGAACCATTGATCCGTGCTTAAAATAATCATATTCTCCATCGTTGATCTTGGGAAGATCACACTTAGATTAAGAGCGAGGATGAGAATGTTCTGATGTTGCGGCCTACCTACTCGACAATCCATGTGTAAAGGTGGTAACATGTGTTGCTAGAAGATTGGTTAATGGGACTAAAGTGGGTCCCATTAGGTGAGGAGGTTCTTTGAATATTCGTTTTATTGGTAGCCGTCAGATCTGCGGGTGAGTGGTTATGAACTGTTGATGCCCTAGGCATCATTGTCGGAAGAAAGGGGATGGTGAGTTAAATGTTGTTTATAGAGTGCCAACGATGAAATAGGTTGAGATCGTTGACAAATGTCGATCTCGTTGGGGATATGGTGTAGAGATTTGGATTGTTGATCCCTATGCATTGTAACCAGGGTTTAGGAGTTAGACCTGTAGAGTGTTGGTTAGGAGTACCAACGTCAGTGAAAAGGATAGGGAATCTTGATCGTCGGTTAGCGCGGGGTGAAGGTTTATTCTCGACCGTTCAACCGCTGTAGTTTCCCCTGATTCATCTAATGAGTGTAAAGGAAGAGACGAGCGTTAACTTGTGGGTAAGTTAAGTCGCTGATTCACTTAGGACCGTAGGATGAGGGGTCTGAGGACCGTTGGATTTGGTAAAAGGGCCGATCAACGTCTCGTCGTTGAGATAGTTCGAATGGGTAGTTGGGACTTAGCCGAAGTGAAGTTCGGCGACAACGATAGGCTTATGTGGCTAGAAGCTTCAGTATGATGAGCGGAGACAGGTGCCACATTGATGCCACGATGTTGTCGTGGTAGAGGACACGAGTGATGAAGTGCCACATGGCATTGAGGTTGATTTTGACTATGAGAGCCCGAGGAAATTCAAAAGACCACAACTTTTGATCTCGAGCTAGGAATTAAGCATGATTACAGTCGTTGGAAAGCTCTTGTCGAGCAAAAGACGATGGTACTCTCAAAGGGAGACTTTGAGATAGTCGAAGAAAGGCGAAATCTTAATGCCCCACTCCTTAAAATTTTATTTAGGGGGTTGGGTGTGTTATGACAATAGATTTTGTCATTTTGATTTGATGACATAAAATGATTAAATGATAAAACCACAAGTTATGGTTCAAACTTGTAAACTTTCATTTTGTGTGTATTGTCATATTAAAAATTCTGAATTCTTATGTGTTTATTGTGATAAGTAGTTGTATGATTGTATCAACGTTTTGTTAATGTTCTTTAAATTTGTATAAAAAAATATATTTTTTTTAATTGTGATATATATATATATATATATATATATATATATATATATATATATATATATATATATATATTTCTATGTGTGTGTGTGTGCGTTTCAATGTTGTGTTCTAACTTTTTAACTTTTATTTTGTGTATTGTCATATTGAATATTGCAAGTTTTTGTGTGTTTCATGTGATAGTTAGTTATATGGTTGCATTAATGTTGTATTTGTGAGAGAACATGGGGAGGCCAAGCATTTTCAGAATATTAGGGGCTCAACAACAAGAACATTATATAGACCCATTTAAGGGCATCACATGTCACTTACAAGGAATACAACCTGGGAGGGGAGGGTAAAAACCATTCCTCCCAACCACCCAAGCTATATCCAATGGACACACACACACAAACACACACACACACACATAATGTTTTTAGCAGGTGGTTAAATTGCCACCGGGGTAGTTTTTGGTTTCATGTATGGGATTAAGGCCAAATGTTATTAGAAAGCCATGACCCCAACAAAGGTAGCCTCAATGATGACCATAATGAATATTGTCTTTCTTGCAGATTAAAATCACCTTTTGGTCCTAGAGTAAGACCTAAAAATGCATCTGATTCTCTAAGAGGTTGTCTTCAACGGATATTAGCTTTCTTGTAGATACCATCTACATTGAAACTGCCTTTTGGTCCTAAAGTAAGACCTAAAACTACATCTGATTCACTCAGAGCTCGTCTTCCTTGGACACAAGGAAATAGGTTAATGGCCCAAGACCCAGAGACATCTAGCAAGAATGGAAGTTTGCGTCCTTACGGACCACTAATGTGTCATCTTAGGTAGCATAGTTTTCCTTAAATAATGTCGATCTACATTCGTGAATAATAATCCATGATAAATATCCTCAGTATCGATTAACAACTAAGTTATCATAAGTTTTGCTACTTAAAAAAAAATATAAATAAATAACGTTTATTTGTATTACGCTTTCAAAAATCTAGTTATAAATAACGTGTTCCATTTTCTAACGTTGTGTGTTTTTTTAGGCCCAAGGTTGTTTGCTTATACCATTTGTAGGGTTGATCTTATCACATTACTATTATATGTCTTGAGTGCCGATCCTTTTTTTGCTTATACCATTTGTAGAGTTGATCTTATCACATTACTATTATATGTCTTGAGTGCCGATCCTTTTGGTTTAAAGGGTGTTTTTTGGTTTGTAACGAGTTCGATTTTAATTTTGATCTACTAACACCCTTTTCTTATGAAACACCTTAATACATTACTCGTTTACATTAATATAAAAAAARCACTTTATTGAAAAAAAACCATCCACCATAATTACTAAATTGATACCGTTGGTTAAGGGTCATTTTCATTAAAAACAATGGATGGATGGATATTATATATTATTTTTCTATCATTGTAATGCTTCACTACGTTAAACCATATGGAAGGTTCTATCACACTAAAAATATCTAGCACTTYATCTTTATTCTTTCACTTTCCCAATAATTTTGTGTCTATTTCCTCTGTCTATAGTGACCTTTCGTTTTCACCAAGTTTTTAACGTATGCTTTAAACGGGAGTCCAGGGATATATTAAAATATCATGGTGATGATGAGGGGCTTTACGTCAATTTTGTTAATATTTACTGTGGGAGAAATAGATAAATGTTGTAAGCACACGGTGAAAATCTACTATTTTAACATTTCTCTTTTATACTAGTTTAAGCAAGATTTTATACTATTTTAACATTTCTTTCGCCATATTTTAGCTTCACAAACTTTTTTTGGAATGTGGATACGAAGACGAGATTTTTTATTATTATTAAAAAAAATATTTATAAGTTATAACAAATGTTRATATATTTTTATTGATTACGATTTTATACTATTTTAACATTTCTTTTGGCATATTTTTAGCTTTAAWTTTTTTTAGGGGAATGTGATATGAAGACGAGATTTTTTATTATTATTTTAAAAAATATTCATAAGTTAAAAAAAAATATTAATAATTTTTTTATTGATATTTTTAAATAGAAAATATTTATAATTTATTATTATTATTATTTTAAAATAAAATATTGATAATTATATTATTTAAATAAAACTTATATAATAATTCTTAGACTTAGTTTATTGATTTCTCGGTAACAAATGATGTATTTTTTCTTTGAAATCTTTATATATATATATATATATATATATATATATATATATATATATATATATATTAATTAGTAGAATGGTGTAAAGATGTTGAAGGTTTTACTAAAACTAATTGGCGAACATCATCTCTATCAAGTTTAGGAGTTCATTTTCTTTTTGGGTTAATGTTGTCCAGTGTTGAGTATGAGTCATTCCTTTTGAGGCATTGCATATCTAAATAATCTAAATATTAGGATTTAGTTCAATTTGCACAATTGAAAGTTGATGGTAATCCTTCGTTGCATAAGGTGAGAGTCAATGCACTTGGCTTTGAGCGAACTATTGCTAGTTTTGGTGTTGCTCCATGAGTCATATTTTATAGCCTTTGGGTTTGGTAGGTTCCCCTTTTTTACTTGGTGAAGTCTTGTTTTTGGGACATGCATCCTTCAAACGACTAGTGTCTCGACTTACCTTATATAAAAATATTTATTCTTGTTATTTAGTTTGTAGATCGAACAAGAATCATTCCAATCCAAAAAAAAATCATATCTGATAGACCTAAAATCAAGTTGAGTTAACAATGCCCATTTTAGACCTAGTTGATGTTATCATCCAAAGATCTCCTTAGAGCATCTCTGATTGCTTCAAGCACTCAGAGCAAAGCCGACATAAAAAGAGGAAGATTCAATGTGCGCATCCACACAGGGGTGGTGGTGGTAATGGGCATGATCGTTAGATTGAACTTTGAAAATCAAGGTTTAAGGAAGAGGTCAACTCATCGCATAAACCATGACTCCTTTTCCATGGTCATTTTGTGGTCATCAAGATTATTAAAAAAAACATGATAAAGCTTTTTGAACAAAAATGAATCTCAAAATCTATGGCTCATGTGGATTTCATACACTTGGAAAAGAGCGGATGTTGATGGGCAAAGCACATTGAATATACAAATTAAGCTATGGTGGTGGTTGTTGTAAATGACTTTGTTGATTGTTGGCCCTGACCACTATAAAACTAGAATAACATCTAACCTCTCCATAATGAAAGGTCTCAAGGGGAATGTCAAAGGGAAGATGGATTTTTTTGAACAACTGTTTTGAATGATTGGGGCCTCAAGAAGAGGGCATACTTTGGCTTGGAGTGATTCCATGAAGATGCAACARCAAATGCACAATGGATTCCTTGCTAATGCCATACCTTCCTAGTTGGCAGTGATCAACTAATTGGTTACTATTAAAGAACAATATTTGGTGAGTGAAAGGAATCCTTTGCTTGATCTGCACCACATGTTTTAAAACAACAATGGAGTCTTTAAGATGCACTTGCAAAGTGAGAGCCCTCCCTGCAAGTGACCTCATGAAGATCATAAAACTCATATCCATGCCAAAACCTTGTTGATGGGTTTTGTCAAACTATTGGCAAACAAGCTTTTGTTCACACAATTTGRCAACCTGTTATAATGTACAATCACCRTGTTTCCCTACYCCCATCATAGTTGTTGAATATTTCCATGGTGAAAGGGAAACACCCGACCTTGGTAGGTTCAGGATTAACCAAATGTTCAAGGTGGAGGGGAGAGCATTTCAAAGCTCCTTTTTGTTGCTAGMGTGGCCACATAATGACCTCCAAGCTATATGCACCATCGTTGTAACCATTACTATTAATTTTATTAACCATGATACATTTACTAAAATGTAGGAATGCCGTTAAAATTTTAGTAATACTATGGACAATATATACAACAAATGGAAGATAGATATCGTTTGTAATCCCCCTGAACCCATGCTTTTCTCCCTGCATATTGTACGTGGTGCGTGTAACTGTGGCCCTGCTTCACGAGGGCCACATCATTAGTGATAACACCATCAAGTGGAACTCATTCGTACCCATATGTGGGCAATATGTTGTTGCAATGTCACCATTATATCCTTGTCGGTGTTAAGATTTTGAAATTATTAAGTATGTACCCCTTAAAAACATTTTTTTAAAATGTTGTGTATAATATAGAAAGGTGAGCCATAAGCACCATGCATAATCCTTACTTGGAACCTTAATATGACAGTGCCTTTGCCCATGTATATAATCCCACTTGCCCTATTTTCACATCAAAGTTTTAAATAATCTAGAAAACAATTCTACCTAGTGCATAGAGCTTGCTATATAAAAACAATAAAGAAGTCTACATAAAAAAAAAAAAAATAACACCAATGAAATATTGGTGCCTACTAATTTAACCAAACAACCTCTCATATTAAAAAATAAAAATTTAACTTTAAATTGCATATTTAACCCCAAAGCATCTGTACCAATTTCTTTGAAATATTGGTGCCTACTAATTTAACCAAACAAACTCTCATATAAAAAAATTAAAATTTAACCAAACAACCTCTCATATAAAAATAAATAAAATTTAACCAAACGACCTCTCATGTTAAAAATAAATAAATAAAAATTTAACTTTAAATTGCATAATTTAACCCAAAGCATTTGTACCAATTTCTTTATATACCTGCAAAAACACATA
>JASDQU010884688.1:0-18657 GCA_032191745.1 Picea mariana
TGATATTGAAGACTCTAGATGTCCTATTTTTTTCTAGGTTGCGATGGATTATGTATAATCTGTGACACATAGATCCACTGTGTATGTCTTGTGGCTATGTCGTCTTGATTTGAAATTTCTCGCATAGATCCACAGTGTATTCCGGTGGCTATGCTATATTTTGATGGCATGGATCCACAATGTATGATTGGTGGCCATGACCTATGTATATAATGTCATCAGTCTGTAATCTGAGTATGGGAATTCCTACCTCAGAATTGATATATATGATATTCTGCAGATGCTTGGTTGTTTGCAGGTTTCCAATTAGATGTGCTCTTGGTTCTCGACACAGACATGCAACTTACAAAGTCTTTCGGCTATCACTAGTTCTAACCTCATACTTTGGGGGGCATTTTGTTACCCATGATTTTGGTCATCATGATGATGTATTGATGATAGTGTACTCAGGCTCTTCATAAGAACTTTTACCTGAGAAAACTTACTTTCATCTCTTCCAAGAAAACTCATTTTTGAAGCAAGTTCGCAAGTTGCTAGTATATTTGGCTGCGAGAATGACCCATTCTCGTAGGCTGTCTTAAGACAGGGTGCGAACTTCTCACACTGTGTTGAACTGCTAGAGTGCAAACTCTTTCTAAAGCAAGGAAAAAGATGAATTCTCGATGCTTCTAGAAGGGAATCTTCTAGAAGGATGAAATGGCATTCGAATGGTTATCCTAGTATTGGATTCCCTGATATTTTGGGATCATTCTTATCCAAGTAACTAATTCATTCTCTCCTATATATTGAGTGAATTCTCATGGAAAAGGTTAAGCAAACAAGGTTAAGAAAGATTCATTGGAGAATTGGTGAAATATTGTGTGAAGGACTGAAGCTACAACAGCTAGGAAACTCTAGCAAGTTTATCAAAAGTGGTTGATCTTCTTCATGCAAGTAAGCAAGTGTGTGTGTCTGAGCCAAGGGCCATTGAAAGGAAGTTTGCGACATCAAGGTTCAAGTTGTAATCTTTACTTTCCATTAATATGATACAGTAATATGTCCCTTTCCTATAAAGCTAAGTCCACTTTATTGTATAACTCCTTGATCATATACATAGATTGACTGTTGAATAGATTATGCTTTCTTCACTTTGGTTGGTTTGTGTTGTCTTTATCTTGACTGCACAAGAGCACTGGAGTGAAGCGGGAGCAACAAAGATCAAAGGAATCAATAATAAGGTATGTTCCTTGTTCTTGCCTCTTATTTAATTCAATGGTTAGAATCTACGGAAAGAGTCATATTCTGTCTTGCTTTGTTCTAGATCCAGGTGGATCTAGGGAGATCGATTTGTGTCTGCACTTACAGATTTATCCAATAACAGTTAGACACTCTGCATGGGTAGAAAATTTGGTTCCTGTAAGGAAAAAGTCTGGTAAAATCCGTCTGTGTGTGGATTTCAGGAACCTCAATAGAGTGTCAGAAAAGGAAAACTACCAAGTTCCACCGATGGATCAACTCTTGCATACCATGTCTGGTTCTGAGGTTTTTTCTTTGCTAGAGGGTTTTTTAGGTTACAACCAAGTTCTAGTTTCAAAGGAAGAATGTTTGAAAACTACCTTCCAAACCAAGTAGGGAACCTTTGCTTATAAACGCATTCCCTTTGGGTAAATCAATGCAGGGGAAACCTTCCAGAGGGCCATGGATATGGATTTCCAAGGACTAATCAACAAATGTGTAGTATTTTATTTGGACGATGTGACTGTATATTCAAAGAATAGAGAAGATCACATCCAACACCTGACCCAGATTTTCAAAAGGTGTAGGAAATAAGGTATATCCTTAAACCCCAATAAAACTATAATTGGAGTCGAGGAAGGGAAACTACAAGGTCACATTATATCTCAAGCAGGAATTCACATAGACCCAGAAAAAATTAGGGCTATATCTCAGCTTCCATAACCCCACAACAAAAATGCTATGCAATCCTTATTTGGGAAAATCAATTTTGTGAGAAAGTTCACCCTCAATTTCGCTGAAAATATCAAACCCTTACAAAAAATGACCCACAAAGATGTTGAATTTAAGTGGGATGATGAACAAAAAATTTCTTTCAACAATATTAAGGCTGCAATATCTCAAGCTCCAGTGTTGCAAAGTCCCAACTTTAGCAAATATTTCTTCCTTTACACTTTTGCCTCCGATCAATCGTTAGATGAAGTATTGAATCAGAAGGATGATGACAACAATGTGGCCTCGATCTCATTTATGAGCAGTAATCTCCAAGGGACTGAACTAAATTACCCTGCTATAGAAAAACAGGCTTATGCAATATACAAGGCAGTGGAATACTTCAGATATTACATCCTAAAGAACCATACCAAAGTAATTGTGCCTCGTCCCATAGTCTGATCCCTATTCACTCAATAGGATATGGGGGAAAGAAGAGGGAACTGGATGGTAGTCATCCAAGAATTTGATCTTGATATAAAACCTGCCAAACTAGTTAAGGGACAAGGATTTTTTAAACTAGCAGCAAAAGCTCAGGACCAAGTAAATGAAGACCCCAAATGGGAGAATGAATTGGAATTATGGTGTGGTGAAGATTCATACATCTCCCCAGGGAAGGAGTCTTGGTATGAGAAACCAAATTATCTTATGTATCATGGGAATTTCCCAGAAAACCTAAACCCTAAAGAAAGGAGAGCTCTCAGGCTAAAATCAACACAATATCTCCTCATAAATTTGGTGTTCTTCCACGTTAATTATGATGGGATAATTTTAATATGTCTCAAATGAGAGGACACATACAAGGTTCTGAAGGAGCCCATGATGGTCCTGCACATGGACACTTCGCAGGAACACCACTGCTCATAAAATACTGAGAGTCGACTATTATTGGCCTACTCTGTTCAGGGATGCTCAAACATACACTAGGAACTGTAAAACTTGTCAAATGAGCGCGGGGATGGAAAATAGAGTAGTTTTCCCACTCCAACATGTGGTTGTCTCCAGGCCATTTGAGCAATGGGCGTTAGATATCATAGGAAAAATTACATCGAGTTCTTCAAAACAACATAGATACATACTGACTGCCATAGACTATTTCACGAAATGGGAAGAGGTCATCCCTCTGACTCATGTAAACGAAAAGGTGGTGATCCAGTTCATAGAACAAAAATTTATCAAAAGGTTCGGTATGCCTTCTGTCCTTGTTTTCGATAATGCCTCTTACATTTCTTCCACCCTATTAACAGAGTTTTCTTTAGACAAAGGAATCATAATCAGATACTCTGCAAACTACTATCCATAGGGGAATGAAGTGGAAGAATCAACCAATAAGAACCTAGTGAGGATATTAAAGAAAACAGTTGCAGACAACCAAAGGAATTGGCACAATTCACTTCATAATTCCTTATGGGTTGATAGAGTAACACCCAAGGAATCTATAGGGAATTCCCCATACTTTCTGGTATACGAATAGGAATCCATTCTCTCGAATGGGCTATATCTTCCATCTCTTCATCTTTCTCAAGATTCTAGAGGACAACCCTCATCGGTTATACAAAAAAGAATTGATACCCTCCTCATGATGGAAGAAGAAAGGGAGAAAGAAAAATCAAAGTTCATTTCTCATCAACAGATAGTTAAAAGGTGGTTTGACAAGCATAAGGCCAAAGAGAAGAATTTTGAAGTAGGAGACTTAGTCCTGAAATGGGACAGAGCGAATGAGCCAAAGGGAATGCATTCAAAGTTTCATAATATATGGCTTGGAACTTTTCAGGTAGATGAGAAAATTGGGGTAGGCACATATCGGTTTCAAAATATGAGGGGGGAACCTGACGCCCTCCTGGTGAATGGCCAAGCCCTAAAACAATATTTCTGTTAAATATAAATGTGTGTGTTTTCATGATATTTTGTTTTTAGGTAGGCTGATTGCGGGGTTCTTCATTTTTTCTTATTACAATACATTTTGGGCTTTTGAAGTTTGTGTTCAGCAAGGCATTGGTTGATCTTATTTCATGCGTTATAATGAACTATGTTCCTAACTCATGCTTAAATACAACACAAGAAGTGTTGGGAGAATTGCGGTTGTTTTGAAAGAGTTATCTGTCTAACCTTTGTAGATAAAAAACCTTGGCAAAGAGATGAATTATTCACCTGGTGGTTTGGAAAAACCTAAAGGGAGAGATGGTGAGTTGGAAAGAACCTTATGTACCCCTAGACAGAGTGAGAAAAAAATCACCTTAACCATCTCATTTTTTGCAAATAACAGACATCCTCCTCTCCCACTCACTCAAGGCATTCTGTCGAAATAAAATCAATTATGCCAAATCCATGCAAAGTAGGAGAGGGTATGCATATAACTCTGTCATGAATATGGACACTCACTAGCAGTGGAGCAAGGTCTGTGACATCGGGGTGACTCCGTCGGGGCTATAGACGCTCGCTAGCAATGGAAAAACATCGTAGAAAGTGAATGATGATAACTAAAAGGTCTAGTGCTAGTGAATGATTTACTTGAATCTTGTCAAAAGAGAGCATGGGTCATGGTTAAGGGAAACAAAGGTGGAATAAAGGTTGAAACCCCACAGGTAGGCCCAAATTCACCAACCAGGGAATCTCAAATGCAAGGATAAAATAGGCTCTGATAAAAACCAGTTAAGTTCTTAACCATCTTTTGCATCAGCTGAGACCGAGGAAGGAACAAAGATTATTATTTTTCCCAGTAAGTCACCATTTGTTGAGCACTCAACGCAACCTAAAAATCCTTATCGAATTTTGTCACTTTTTGGGTACCACTTGTTTTCTGCACTGTCTGACTCGACTTCATTTTGAGAAATGTTTTATCTTTTCTTGTTTTCATGACTCTTATCACCTATTCAGATTTGTTTGAACTTATGAAACCTCATCTCTAAAGTACCTTAACACCTGAATTAAGAATCAACAACTAAACAATGCACCTAATGCACTCATGTTTGACATCAGAAAGGATTCAAGTAAGTAAAGGAACCACAGAAAAGCAATATTCAATGAGCGTCGATCCTCATCGGCATCGACAAAAGGCAGTTTTGGTTTACATAAGTTTTTTGCATAAAGGTTCGAGAGATAGCCGATCCCCTTTGCCATTGGTAAAATACAAGGAAGATAGACATTAACAAAGGATGTGAAGAAATCGTCGATAGCTAATGCCTGATGCACTTTCTCGAGATCAAGGAAAATCCAGAATGATCACAAAAAACATTTCAACCATGATAGACTTATCTTTGATTGTCAATCCCCGATGCATTTTTGGCTTTGGGACTTTTTTGAGGGAGCCAATCCGAGAGAACTTGGGTAGGTTTATCACCGATCATTGATCCTTGACACTTTTTGGCATCAACAAGTTAGGATTTGTTTTTAGAATGAATAGATTAATGAAATTCCTGACTCCGATTAACACGATCGAATTAAGTCACTAGTCTCGAAAGCCATGTGTCTTTACCAAGTAAGAGGGTCGTACGGTCTAGTTCTATCCTGAGTCATTTTTGGTTCCATAGGTCCTAGTCACACCTCAGAATAAGTTTTTCCACATCAACAATGTACGTAATATAGATCAACATTGAAGCTTTTGCAGAAGGATATCAACGAAAATGTTCACAACACAATCCCGACCCTTGATCCAACAACTGAAAGAGTGGAGAGATGGGGCATTTGTGGCATTAGATACAATCGAATTTTGGACATTTAACGAACTAATTAATGCCCAATCCTACACTAGTTTATACCCCATGCGCCAATTAGACAACAACATTTTGAAATCGCCAATAGACCACATTACCACCCGCGCCTTCTTTGTCAACCCACAATGAATTTAATTTTAGACGCCTCTAAAGATCCAGTGTCATATTTGTTGAAATTTCACTCATAACCCGAATTGAATGGCTGATGCGACATGGTAAGATCATCCCTGTTTAAATCTCTAGAACCTCTGTGAACAAATTCATTATATGCATAAGTGAATTCCAGAGCATCCAAAGGAGTAGAGCGAGTAATTTGAGATTGTACTGACCCTTGTGATTATCAAAACTAGGTTTAATAAGCTTCAGAGTTGCAGAAAGAATGTCAACGAGAAATCCAACCACCAAATGCTCACCAAGAGAACCAAAGATGAAAGAACCAGATACAAGCAAAGTTTCTTCTCCAGTGACCACAAGGTAGTTAGAGTATGCCCCTAGGGTAGATTTGGTCATCAACACAAAAACAAAGAAATATTTCGTCCAACCGACATCCTTTGGTGATATACAGGCAAGCACTGGATCCAAGGTAGCACTCCCACAATGGAGGGATCTCTTCAAAAAAATTAGCTAAGAAGAATTCTCGGAGTATATCCGACATAGTGACCTGGACATAAGGGTGCTCGATGACCAAGTGTTCCCCAACATTCGATGGTTGTATTTACACATGGTGGAAAGAAAAACCCACGTTTTCCCCTGCATAGAAGTTCTGAAATGGCTCATCAACCATATAGACAGGAAGAAGTGCTTGATCAACGATGAGAATGGGAGATGCATTAGAGTCTTCCTCTCGACAAAAGTCCATAAATACTACAATCTCAGGGACCCATATGAGTGTCTCAACATGGACTTCATGGTAAATTTTTATGAGTTCCATGACACCAGTCAGTTGATCACATCATGGTGGAAAGAGGAAAAGAAATTCAATAATTGGAGCAATGGTTGGTATAGAATGATTAATTTGAGGGATCCATACATATATTTGATGGCTCTCATCTGACAACTATATGGAGAAAAGGATGGCTCCAAGTTTTCGAATGCATGGATGACTTTGGAATACACAGTTACAATCGCTGGGAGAAGCTTCAACTAGGGAGCAATAATCTTCAAACAATTAAGCATCTGTGTACAGTAGGCTCAGACGCCTAAGGAAGGAGAGACACCAACTTTCTACATGTCCTCATACCTTCTCTATGTCATGTGCGAAAGGAAATTCTTCTTCGATATGGATATGAGCTGGCATGTTGCAGAGCTCCCAGTCCATGTCTACTTTAGCGTGCTATAGGAGAATAGGTACAAGAAATCTTACGCAGTCATTTGCAATGAATTCATAGTCCGCATTTATTTATTATTTTTAAGAAGGAATACCCAAGGATATCGGTGGAAGCCAAGAAAATGATAGCCAATATAGGCCATTGGTACTTGGATGAGTGCTCAACCTACATAAGGGTTCTTAGGGCCACTAGAGCACCACATATTCTACCAGCTCAAGTCCTAGACTGACTCATCGTGGAAGAAATATATTATCATACCATCCTATAGGTCTATAATGCCACATTGGCCAAAGAAACGAAATAAGATTTCATACCCTATGGTTTCCATGTGGGGTTCTATCTGGTAAATGATGCTTCTCAAGACAAGCAAGAAGGGCTGATCCAACTTGAATTCAGGTTGTCGACAGGATGATTCTACAAGCATGACCCTAAAGGAATGGTCCTCCAACATGATTTGTATGTATCATCCTGCTAGTCATATGCTCACGAAAAGTTTGAGGACAAAGTCTTCATAGAGAATGCCTAGGACTAGGATGAGGTGGTGCAAAGGATGGCCAACCCAAAGATGACCAAGTTCAAGGCCATGAGGATGGATGAACAAGTGAAAAAAATAGAGTAGTCAACTCAAGAGGCCCTCAAATCCAATGAAGAAATCAGAGCGGTAGAGACAACAAAGGCACAGAGAAGGGGATTGTTCTTGACACCAAAGTAACAAACAAAGGGATTTCTCTAAATTGCAGAGGCACAAAGATTTAGCGATCAGTTACAGAACGACCCAGACCTCGTAGAGATGACAAGAGTTCCTGTCGAAAACCCAATTGAAAGTTGGGGAGGACAAGTGACCTAGAGCCAATACATATTGAAGAAACCATGGGTCAGATAACTGTGAAGCTTCAACACCACGGATCAGATAACTAGGAGAAGTTCCAGCTCAGCCCGAGATAGCGAGGACATCAGGGAGAATAAGCACACAAAATGCCCTATTTGATGTAATAACCATATACAAAGATGAAGTGAGTTCAAAGGTGTCCCTGGTCACTCCGGTGAAAATCGCAGAGGAAACAGAACCTAAGAAGGAATCCACCCCGAGTCTTGATGCTCCAATTCAAATCATTCCATATAATGAGCACGAGATAGAAAGTTCCTTGGACACTGAGCCACTCGACACAATGGCAACCCCAATGGACAACTCAAGGGATGAGCTAGGATCGCATGAACAAGGGGAAGAAATTCCACAATAGGGAATCGACATCTCAACAGCCAATTACCAAGTAAGTACTAAGTTTTCCCCTGATTCATCAATTTGGCTAGTACTTTACCCCTCGATGAGAAACAACCAGAGGCCAAGACTTCGGGACATACAAAAGAGGTTAAGGAACCCAGTCTTGAATATATATACACCATCGAGAGCCTGGGAAACACTCCTACTTGGGGAGAGCAACAAATCCCCAAACATGTGGATGAGGTCACCAATATACAAGAAATATCCTACGACCAAAATACAAAATCTGTCATGAAGAGAACTACCAAGAAAAGGAATCTTACTTTGGACATTTCCATCCTCATCACCATAGAGGAGAAATTGATCAGTATAGAGAATTCCAAGACATCTGAGCTTATCAGTGCAGGAATGGAAATCACAGATGCCAACCTGGATAGAGAAAGGAAATATGAAGAGGAGTTGGTCACTGCACTAAAGGAGTTGGAGAATCTACATCATTTAGCGAAAGACTATCAGGACTCCACATAGGCCATGATATTTTTGAGAAGTGAATTCTAGGATGCCTACAACAAATTCACAAGTGAGCGGCACTGTTTCACTGTAGGGAAAACTGATTTCCAAGAAGACACCCTTATGGTGCTAGCAACGTGAAAATACATGGAAATATGGTATGAGAAGGCTCACCAAGCAGTGGAAATAATTGATTACATCAACGCAGTTCAAAAGGGATGAGACATCAAAGAAAATGACATTCGGGTGCTAAGTGACATCAACATAGACTGTATAAGGAAGTCGTCTGAATACTGGATGAAGATGGCCCAAGAACCTCAACGGGAGATCCAAGAGAAATGGGACGATTGCAAAACAAAAGGATCTAGAACATGATCAATCAGACGATGAGATACATCAGTCTCCCAGAATTCAGTGCACCCAAGGACTTTGTTGACTTTCATGACATAGCCAAAATACATGCATAACAAGACTCATCGTGGAAAAGGTGGAAAACATGGCAGTAGGTCAAGTACAATAGTTCATGGAGCACTCGATCGAGGCTTGGATAGTGTTACAACAGTTAAGTGTTAAAGTAAAGAATTGTAAAGAACTGTTTCAAAACTACCTTAACTGAGAAATCTTATTTAGGAATGGAGACAAGTTTCTATTTTTCATCAAAGGTGTATGTGATTGGATCATAAGGAGGAATTACTTCTGACTTTATCTCACTAATGGATGTTGTAATGAGTAAGAGTTTTTGAATCTATTGATAAGTTAGATGATTCAATATTTTTATAGTTCTTATCTATAATGATGGAAAGAAAATCATGGTGTTAATGTGTGATTAATGATTAGAGCTAAGGAAAATAATTTTCTTGCCATCATTTTATTTCATGTATGTTTTCTTTCGATAATTGTGTCTTAGTCAATAATTGAAATACCAATAAGTTGATGTATTAGTACTAGGCTTGTCGTAGGTGTGAAAATCTTTGTCTGCATGCTTGAGCATGAGGGTTATCCTGAGATCAACCTTCCTCAGTAGCTAAGTTTTCCCCCTTTACTTTTACCCAGCTGGTTTATACCAACACCTATCTTTTATCAAACCCATTTGTAAGAGAAAATACAAAAAAGAGAACGTTTGGATTGAAGGAGGATTTTTCACGAGACGATATCATGTAAATCACTATGTAAAGCCCATAAATTAATTGGTTGGATCGTGAGATCTGGAGAACCATTCCACTATCAAATGCTATAGAGTCTAATTGGGCCTCAATGGTGGATTTGGTTCCTACTATTGCGTTAAATGGATTTAAGAACCCTCAACATGAATTCATCCTTGTGACATTTCCTGAGTAACTTTCATTCCATGATTTTTGTGGCCATTCTTTTTGTTGCATCACTAATATGCTTGATTATGATTCTACATGACCTCCTTTCTGTACCATAATTCTTCTTCATTTCCTCGGTTAGTGCCTTCTCCTTCATCTCTTCATTGAGGAACTGTGCGGGTGTCTCCCCCTATGTTGGCAACCCTATGATGTATGCAATGAACTCTACGTCTATTGTGACGATATGTTCCAGCCACAGGTATCCTCCGTGGGTGACTACCATCAATTGCTTGAGGAAGTTTTTTTCATCTCGACCCCTCCCAAAGTGCAGGATATCCAACAGGCCTAGAATTATGGTTCTGGCCAGTCCTGCTACCCACTGGCTTGGTTGGTTGATCAGTTCGCCAAAAGGTCCTATACCCACAGTTTCCACGTAAACTTTCTTGGAAGAATCTGGGAACTTGTCTATGTCAGTTACATCATGGTATGAGTATCACAATTTCTCCACGTGGCCTAACATGTTTCCCATGATATACATGCCATCTGGAATGTGTGGAAAGACTATGGTTGCGGTGACATACTTCCGCGGTGATATTGGTACTTGTTGTTTTCCCTTCTACTATGGTGGCTGACTCGAGGTTCCAATCTCCATTATTTTGTCTTCTGCATACTCCTCTGCCCGTTCGGTGACATCTTCCACTGTGCCCTCCTATGGCTACTCTATTATGGTTGTGTGTGACCTTTCTAGAGCAGTCATTTCTGGCTAGTTCGGGGCCATACCATTGATTCTCAGGGATTCTTCAAGGTTTTCAGGGTGTGAATGATTGTCTGCATCCTCAACTTGTTGTCCCTATCTCCCTTCCAACACATCAATGTCCATTCTCATTGGTTTTGTCTACTGGGTTTCCTCCACTATTGGTGTGGGGCTTCCTAGTTTCATATCGGGGGATGAGATTTCGTCCACATTGACGACTTTTGGAGGTTTAGGTGGTTGTTGTTTTCTTCCATGTGGCTTCAATGGTGGTATTTCATTGCTTTGAGGTCCTCTGCAAGTTTGGATTGGATCTCCTAGTTTGGGTGGTGCCATGGAGGTAAATATGTTCTCCTTTGATCTTAGTGGCCTTTGTAACCTCTAAAAACTTTGCTCTCTACTCTGTATACTCTATCGCTCTATGATTTTCTCAATTTCAGAATAACCCTTTCAATCCTGGTGTGCTTTCCTTTTATAGAAAATCAGGTGAAACTTCTCGAAGACGTTACCCAACTTGTGTTTTAAATGAACCGATGCTTCCTGCATACTTGCCATTGATTTCTCTTGTTGTCTCCAGTTGGTGAAATTAATTTGGTGTCCTTTCAATCATTCTTGTCATTCAATTTTGATAGCCACCATCCACTGACGCTTATTTTTTGTACCCGTGATTTTCGTTGTTTCCGCCTCTTAGTGACCATTGGTCCTCTCTCCATCGTGCTAGAATTTTCGAGTGTGCGTGCTCATTCTCTTTTCTGTGTGCTACACCTTTATTGCTATCTTTTGATTTCCAACATGGTAACCCCTCTATTTTTTTTTAAGTGTTGAGAAGTCGACTGTCCTTGTACAGCCTTAAGAGACTCCCATTAATCATCCCTCTGAGTTATGTTCCTCCTAAATTATTCAACTGTATATCTCCCCCGTCTGTAATAGTCTTTAGTTCGTATGGTCCTAACCAATGCATTATGAGTTTTCCTGGTTTCTAAAAAGATTTACTGTCATACACCAAGTCTAAGTCTCCTTCCTTGAAATTATTCCTTTTGATGTTTCTATCATGACAATATTTTTCCATTGCTTTCTGTACTTCTTGATTAAAACCTTCTAAAATATTCTCTTCCTCCATGATCATCAATTGACTTATCCTTTCCTGTAGTGTGCCTCGTGTTGTCATGTTTTTAATTGCTTCTACGTGCAGACTAGGTACCAAGAATTATAATGGCACCACTACTTCTTGACCATACACCTATCTAAATGGTGTATGTCCTCTCAAATTTTTTCATGTGGTCTTGTATTCCCAAAGTAATGCTAGTATCTTCAAGTACTAATCATCCCTATTAATTTTGTAGATATTCGTCAATGCATTCTCAAGGATTTTGTTAAAGACTTCCACTATTCCATTTGCTTGAGTATGATATGGTGTACTATTTTCATGATACAATTCAAATTCCTCAGTCATATCTCTAATAGTCTTGTTAATGAAGTGAGTGCCTTGGTCACTCATCAAAATCCTTGGGCATCCAAATATAGTAATCACGTGCTCAAACAAGAAATGTGTTGTTGTCTCTGTGCTGCAATCTTTTACTGGTGCTAATTCTGCCCATCTTGTTAAATATTATGTCACAGTGATAATGTACCTCGATCCTGTCCTTTTTTCTTGTGGGCTAATTGGTCCCACAAAATATATTTCCCATTTTTCGAATACCTACAAGGTTAGTCGTGGTCTTAGGGGCATATCATCCCTTCTATTTGGTTTACCAACCCTCTAATATACATCACATTTCTGGCAGTAGTCCTTTTCATCTCTGTGAACGGTCGACCATCGTAGTCCTACGCACAATACATTTTGTGTGGTATATTTACCTACATATTGTCCTCATTCTATTCCCTCGTGGGATTATACTAATATCCTTGGTATTTCATGCTCTAGCACACACCTTCTCAAGATGCTATCTACACCCATTTTGTATAAGTGTCCTGCAATCAATTGATAGTATGCATCCCTGACTACCAGGTTTTTCTTCTATGCAACATTGAATTCCTATGGTGCAGTCCTTGTACTCAAGCACTGGATGATGTATGCGAAGTATTCATCGGGTATCTATACTGAAAATGGTTTTGTTTCGGGAAAGTTGTCCTCTAGATTTGTAGGTTCCTCCCCATTCATGATCCTTGACAGGTGATTAGGTCCTGCATTCAAATTTCCTGGTTTGAGTATCACTTCAAATTCAAATTCCTGGAACAACAATAACCATATACAAATTATCCCCCCCAACACTAGCTTGTTGGCAAGGTATTTGAGCATTGAATGGTCTGTGAATATTTTGAAATGTTTTCCTGATAAATAATGCCTAAACTTCTGAAGCACATAGACCATCACTAAGACTTCCCTTTCTGTGGTATTATAATTTTTCTCCGATTCTGACAGTTTTCTTCTAGCAAATGCTATCGAATGGTCCGATTCTCCTACTTATGGCTGTGCCAGAATAAATCCAAGTGCTATGGCTGATGCATATACATGGACATGGAACGTCTTTTACCAATCTGGGAATACCAGTATTTGTGTGGTTACCATATTTTATTTCAGGGTGTCCAATCCACACTGATAATCCTCATCCCACTGAAACTTGTTGTATTCCCTTAGCAATTTCTCCAGTGGTGCAGTGATCTGCACATACCCATTTATAAATTTATTGTAGTATCCTGTGTGTCCCAATGTTTCTCTCAATTGGAAGACTGTTTTTGGTGGTGATAGATTAATAATTACTTCAATCTTGGCACGATCTACTAGCAAGGCTTGATTGCATACTATATGGACCAATAGTATCCCAAAAGGTGTTCCGAAGATGCACTTTTTATATTTAATGATATTCGACACTGCCTGCATCTTTCTAACATCACTCTCAACACTTCTACATGGTATTTCATCATACTATAGACTGTCCAATCATCCAGATATACCTCTAGAAGTTGGTGGATGAATTCCTTGAATGCCTCTATAACCACTCTAGAAAATATTGTCGGTGCATTCTTCAATCCAAATGACATGAATATATACTAGTAAGATCCCCATTCTATGGAAAAAGTGGTCTTGTATCTGTCTTCTAGTGATATCTTGAATTGATGGTATCCTGAGAGTCCATTGGTGAATGAATAAGATTCATGTCCTCCTACATTCTCCAAAAATTCATCTATGAAGGGAGTAGAGAATGGATCATGTAGGCACAAATCGTTCAACTTCCTCAGGTCAACACATATTCTTATACCCCCTTGTTTCTTATCCTAAAATACCATCGGTCATACCCATTTTGATTCCAACCTCTAAAATCCTATCGATTTCATCTTTGAATTTTTTCTTATATGTGGGATTTAGTTTGTATGGTCATTGTCTGATTGGTCTTTCCTTAGCTCTGAGCAGTTTCTTTATTTCTCCTAGTTCTCCTACTATTCCTTTCATTTCTATGAACATTGTTGGGAATAGGTCATTGTACTCACACATTAACTCTATTATGCTTTCCAATGTTTGCTCATCCCAGTAGTCTCCAATGTTGGCCATTTTTGGATTCTAAATTGTCCCAATGTTGACTTTATTCACCTTGATCAGTGTAGCAATTAGTTTCGATTACACAAGTGGACCTTCCACTTCATTCTCACCTTCAAATTCCTTAATATGAATATCGTGTGGGTCATCGTCATCTGGTGCTTCTTCCTGCACATGGTAACATGACAATAGTTCTTTTACTGTTTGTCTATTTTGTTGTTGTTCCTCTGTCATGAGTTCAACCTCCAGTTATTTAATGAATATCACCCCTATGATTTTTTTAAGTGTTGCGTCTATGTTGGGGTTCTCATGCTCAAATGAGAAAGTGATTGTAAAATTCTGTTGTAATACTGTGCAACTCATAGTTCCTCTGCACAGTTCTTGGTTTGCATACCAGTTTGTTGGGATGCCTTCTAATGTGTGAACAAAATGATGAGGCCATTCCTTCGGTGGCATCATCCTCCATAGAATTCTTCACTTATCTAAGTGTTCTGCTGGTGCTCCCTGCCCATCATATTTCTCTAGTTTGTTGCTTCCTTGTTCTGTGACAAACCTAATGCGCAATAACTAATTACATTGGTACTAGTATTTCACTATTTCTTTGTGTGCATCCCACCATCTTGCAGGTGTTGCCTTGAGTGCTATATCTAGGACTAAGAGACTCTGATTTTCTAATACTTCATCTTTGTACTGTGTTAAGAATTCTTCTAGACCATTCACCCCATGGAAGCTGGGAGGTTCCCTTATCTCCATACCTACCCATCTTACTATGTAGTCTATTCTTGCACATATTCTTGTCGAGACTTCGTGTAACCTCTATTGCCAATTTTCTAAGCTTGTATCTGAGTTTGACACACATGAGGTGATTCTTTGCCAATTGAGTACCCCATCTGTAGCTGGTTTCATGCAATCTTCGTCTCACACATTTTTTCTATACAACTTGTTAATTTCCTCAAGGTCCAAGCAAGTAGGTTTTACAAACCTTTCCCCTCCTAATGGGTCCAATGGCACAATCACTATGTATTCTCCTAAATCGAAGGTCATCTTCCACATCTTTAATTTAATTATGGCCTGGTTATCAAACACCCAATCTAAGCCCAACAATTCTGGATAAGTTTTTGTGCCATCCACTATCTCTATTACTTCGAAGTCGGCTTTAGTCCATACTCCATCCAGATCTACTTTTACTCATTTTAGTCTTCCAATTGGTAGAACTCTATGTTGATTTGCTAGTTTCAGCTAAACGTGTGAATATCCTAATGTGGGTTCTCCCATACATTTGCATGCCTTATTGGGTAATACATTAACTTCAGATCCTAAATCCACTATAATATCCCTCATGTTAAAATATCCAATGTTGGTGTTTAGCCTAAATTCTCTACTTGTTCTCCTTCTTGTATGTAGCTGATTGAATGTTTTCTGTTCTAACTTTCCTTCTACTTTTATGCTACATCTTTCTAGCATATTTTGTTATACTTTAATAGAATATGGATCATTTAGTATTCTAACACAAGATTGCAAAAAACCCTTAATGGTACTTACTTGTCCCAATGGCTATGGTTTTTCGGTGTGATCCAACGATGGAGGCATCTCGTACTTTGGAACTTATTATGTTGTGCAGTTGATGTCAATTCAATGTCTGACTTCAAGAATTCTTGTCTGGCTTGATTTAATATCTCCTTCTCATTCTACGCATCAAACTGCTTCTTTGCTTCAACATTATTTTTCACTCATTGGTGTTGTACTGTCTCTTGTCCTACTGCATCACTTCCTATTTTAGCTCCTCCCCACGTACCTATGTTGATGTTTCTCCCTTCATCCCTCGCTTCTGCTGATATCCACTGAATATTATGATTCTTTTGATTCCTCTTATCCTGGATCTTCCCTAATAGTGTCAAGAATTATTTTGTATCATGATCTGATGAGCGATAATACATACAAGTCCCTGGTGGAAGTGGGCATTCTCTTTCATATTAATGTCCTGGTTATTGACAATTGTGACATACCACTGGTCCTCTACCTCTTCCAAAACCTCCTCTTTCTCTTCCTCTACCTCTGTAGTTATCTCAATTTGCTCATGACGTGTTATACTGAGGCGCCTGGTTATACTGCGTGGTATTATAATGTGGTTGTGTGGTGTTATATTGTGGCTGTGCAATGTTATATTGTTGTTGCACAATGTTATATTGTTGTTGCATAGTATTATATGGGGTTGGTACTTGGTTAAACTAAGTTGCATCTTTCCCGGTCATCGTTTCTACTTGCACCCTATATGCATCTGATGTTCTTTCCTTCATCAGGTCCATGGTTCTGCAATCCTTTTCATCATGGCCTACTGACTTGCAAAAGTTGCAATACGAGCTCTTCGGTATTTTCTGGTAATTCTGCATCATTGGGAAGTGGTATGGATCATGAGCCTACTTCTTATATATCTCACACTAGAGTCCTCCTGTAGGTAATGGGTTTGGCACTCCTATTGCCATGTACTGCACGAATGTTGGACATTCGTTCTTATGGTGTCCTTTGATCCTGCATGTGGTACACCAAACAAATTATCTTTTGTCCTTATCTTTGTTCTGGTTTAGCTGGAACATTAATTTCTTCAGATCTTCCTTCATCTCCTTTATGGATGGATCTGTTTTCTGATATTGGTTTTCTTCCAGTTGTAGGGATGCTTGTAAAGCCTCTATTTGCATCTGAAACTTTTGTTGTCACAATAGATACTTCAAGTGTGGTAGCAGTTAATTGACGAACATATGCCTATGATTCATATCTATCATGATGTATTTTAGATTTCCCTCCAGTCGTTTTAATCTCTTATCAATCTCCCATATGAATTCTCCTAGTTTCTATCTAATTTATATCATCTCGTTCATGTATTGATCCTATGAACTAGGCTTCTGGAACTCATTTATCAACAACTTCTTGATATCTCCAATCATTCTAGTTGTCCTTGGCCGACTGTTTGCATCTCAACTCATATACTAGTCCAATGCGCAATCTACTAATGCAATATCTAATTGTGCTAGTTTAGTTTCCTCGTTTGTGATTTATTTTTCTTCCCTGATATTTTCATAGATAAAGAGGTGCTTCTTCAGGTCCTCTGACGCTTCTCCTTTGAATTATTGTAATC
Organism: Picea mariana; assembly: GCA_032191745.1. Lineage (NCBI taxonomy): Eukaryota > Viridiplantae > Streptophyta > Pinopsida > Pinales > Pinaceae > Picea > Picea mariana. Next base: position 17,489 of record JASDQU010884688.1, read on the forward strand.
TGATGGTGGGATCATGTCCTTCCATATTGAATTTTGAACTACTACCTCTGCGCGGTGTAGATACTTGACTATTTCTTCCTGAACTGGCTCCCCCAATTGTTGTTCCTTGTGTAGATGTACTTCCTGTTCTGTTCCTTCTTCTGAAATTCAGTTGTATTAATGGTGGTGATCTTCTTGGTGTATTAGTCACAAATGGGTTTATGGGTTCCACACAGACACTGATATGGATAGGAGTGTTTCCTTCTATTTCTGGTCTTTGGACCTCTCGTCTTCCTCTCATATGTTACATGCAAGATTTCCTCAATCTTCTCCAGAGCCCGAAGATCCTCTACCTTGTTGAAATATTGTAACTCCAAAGAGTATTATATTTATTATTAAGTTATTATTCATTATATCAATCCCCTTTTGTGGATTGATCATGTTGGGAATTATAATTGACCAAATCCCATTTTGTGGATTGGTCAAACCATAAATATATTATCAAAATGGAGAAGTCAGCCCCGGGGCATATTAAAGTGGGTTTAACCACTGAGAAGACAAGTCGACCCTGCCCAGTGAAGAGACACCTTTCTAGCACCTGCTAGTTTGTATAAATAAAGGAATCCAACACTTCATTTGATCACTCACTCGTTTTCTCATCCAATGTGTAAGTTTGGTAGCTTCAGTTGGGAGAAGAAGGAAGAGAGAGGCACATTTATCATTGGAGGATATTTTATAGTGTTTGGTTTATTGTCTTGGCATTGTATTGGTTATCTATATTAAGGAAGATTTTGTTGGGTTTTCTCCCCCATGAGGGTTTCCCAGGATAAATGGTGTGTATCTTGTGATTTTGTTTCTCTCATTGATCCTATCTATGCTATGGTTATATAGTAAATTGAAAAGAAAGCTAACAATATATTAAACCTTAACATGGTATCAAAGCTAAACTAAAGAGAGCATCTTTCACTGGATAAATAAAAACGTCATTGTTGTTGTACAAGAAAATCAGGGATTTTGTTAAAGAGGAATTTCAACCTAAAATTCATCTAGAAAAGTGCGTCGTAGCCTAGAGAAATCTTTGGCATCTTCAGCGCACGTTTTCAGTGGATAGAACTCTCAGAAAGTGAAACCCTAGTTTTCACTAGTACTAGAAGTACCAGAAAACTAGAACTAGTACCAAAAGTACTAGT